>CAVLGY010000114.1:0-11898 GCA_963669185.1 Dyspetes luteomarginatus | reverse complement strand
AGAATCAACACAACGGAGCTTTGGAATAGCCGAAAAAATTGGCAACGAAGTTACGTTAATTGTGCTAATTATTCGCGGTATGTACGAAACGTCAGGGATGTTTTGCTTCGACTCGTTTCTTTTTTTTTTTTTTTTTACTTGCTGATATTTTTTCAGAACTTTTAATAGATTTTTTTTCATTTTCGGAAATGCATATAGATATACTCTACTCTATATATATATATATATATATATATATATATATATATATTTAGCCAAGAATTTGTTGCCATTCATCATTTATACGAACGATGAAATATAAGGGATGAGATAAAATTTAAAAAAAAATCTAAAAATGATACAAAAGATATTCGCCATTTTATTTTTGTGCAAAAATGAGAAAAACAACTCGCGACAACACTCTAGGGGGGGGGGGGGGGGGGGGTTAATAATCTCACGGTTTAACGAAAATCTGACGTAAAAATATTTAGGGGTGGAGATATCAGGCATAGAGCGAGGACAGCCGATTAAAGTGAGAAAATGTGAGAGGGGTTGAATTTAGAGTTTGGCTCGAATCACGTAGCTCAGATGGGCGTACATCCTCCGCCGAGTTTCGCTCAATTTCCTTCTGGAGGCTTTCAACCGTTCGTTCGACGCCCCCTGTCGTCTCAACTCACCCCTCAACCCCTTAAATTTCAGATGAGATCGCAACTTGTCCCCGAGTTTCCTGCTTACTTTGGCAAGCATCAGGCAAGATCGTGAAAGCTCGTCACTTTCCATCCACGATCTTTCCGACCGCAGATTTTCGTTGACAAACGATCGTCTGGCAAAGTAGAAAAACTTTCGTTTCACCTCAAAAGGAATTTAGCATTTTGACAACAGAATTTTCGAGATATATGTAAAAATATGCGATTCAGGCTGAACCGATAGACGAATAAACGAAAATAAAAATATACGATGCAGGCTGAACCGATAAACGAATAAATGGTTAAAGCTAGAAGGGGCCTTTTGGGCCTTGCACAAAAAAAAAGATCGTGAAAGCTCGTCAGTTCTCATCCACGATAAAAAAATGCGATGCAGGCTGAACCGATAAACGAATAAATGATTAAAGCTACAAGGGGCCTCTTGGGCCTTACGCAAAAAAAAATAAAAATCATAAAATACTTGAAATTTCGTAATTTATTATTGAGCTTTAAATTTGTGTTAATTATTCTTGCTAAAAATTACTAAATGAGTGCATTGAGGGGTATGAAAATTGGGGAATTTTACTTCTTATTCGATTCTTGTTTTGCTAATTGCAGCTTTCTGCTAATTTTAAACTGTAATTTCCCATTAAATAAAATACATATATATATATAAACTTTAATTCAAAAAAATTCGTAGCCAAATGCAAGAGTGTTGAAAAATCCAAAGTGATAAATTCAATTTTGATATAAATGTACATTTTCACGTATACGTTTAACCTTTTAAATTGGTCCATACTGAAGAAAATTAAGGGGGTGAGTGAGGTTGAGATTTAGTATTAGCATACGTTCACCGAAAACCACCCCCTTTTCTCCACCCTCTTATTTGAATCTCCCTTTTCGTTACTTCCTTCTCTCCTCCTCTATTCTGCGACAAACCAGGAGAGGGTAGAAGACTGAACATTTTACGATCATCCCCTTTTCACCCCCAAACGTGTACACAGGGACAGAGAACCACCGCAGCGTATCCCGCAAACTCTCAAGCTTTATTGCACCGAGACAGAGAGAGAGAGAGAGAGAAAGAGAGAGAGAGAAACTCGAATTTAATTTTACTCGAGGGTCGTGTCTCTAACATTTCGAATATTGGCAGAAAACTCGATAGGGCTCCAACTCTACGCTCTGTGTCATTTGTCCTAATGTGATCTGTCATATAATTTTCATCGCTGACCACTTTGTCTTTATTATTCGTTTCTCAATTTTGATATTAAAAAATCGAATTTTTAACGTTTTCCCATAAAATTGAAAATATTTCTTGAATAATAAAAATAATATGAAAAATTACGAAGAGACGTTAAGAAAGTCAGACAACGGCCAGTGTTTGTCTTTGCGCATAAATTTTTGTCAATAACTATATTTTTGACCGTCCACGAGAGCGCCTGGCATTCGATTATCCGTCATGCACGTCAGTAGGTGCGCCTGTCGATCTGGCAACCCGTCATACTCCCATGCAGTTTGGGTCATCATTGCGCCAGGCGTTGTCTGTTTAAATTCGGTCCAGTGGAATATTTTAACATTTTTGCAGGCTTTTCAGAGAATATTTTGCCAGTCTTTTGCTCGAGTAAAACAATTGAAAGGTCTTGGCACGAGACTTGAAAATATTGCCTTGGCCCAAAGTATGTTCTTCTTAATTGTGATTAAAATAGACAAAGTCGAGGAGGCTCGTTAGAGTCTTCTAGCTAGGAACGTCGTCTTTAGTTTTTCATTTTACTTGAAGTAGGAATTTTATAAAATTACAAAATTTCGTCAAAAATTAAGTGAGTTAAAAAATTGGCTAAAAAAATTGATAATTTAATTTTTAAAAAAATTGACATAATTACAATTTGAGGGTTAAATTTTTTTGTCCACCAGGCAGTACAAACACATCGATTCGAGATAAAAACAAAATTGTATTCAAAAGTGATTCATGAACAAAACCAGACTGGAGTATCTTCGAACGAATATAAATTTTCGAGTGTTCGATGTGTCTTAAAATACAAGAGGCTCGATTTATATCACACGTACGTGGGACACATCCAATTTTACGGCTCGATGGGGTTTTTAGAAACTCCGAAAGAAAGCTTCTTTACGAATCGAACAGATGGGACATCGAGCCCCTGGTATTGTTATTTAAGGGGTTCCCTACCGCATAGACTCCGCATAAGTTATTTCAAGGCAAAAAGCTGCTCGTGTTTTTTTTTATGCGCCCCGTTGGCATTCTACACTTTTGCTGACGATATATATATACATATATATCTAATCGAGAGAGTTCCACCCCCAAAATATTGCTCGGGTAGAGAGTAGTTGGGGTAAATATGGATCATTTGCTTTCTCACTACGGTCATTCTAAAGAGTGAAAAATCGTAATTGTAATTTTATAAAATTACACTACTGTAATCCGATTACACTACTGCTGATTAATTTCAATACACCCCCAAATTAAAATTACATTGAAATTAATAAGCGATAGTGTAATTTAAAAAATTTCTTGCTAATTTCAATACACCCCCAGATTGAAATTATATTAAAATTATATTAAAATTAATAAGCGATAGTGTAATTTAAAAAAATTACTTGCTAATTTCAATACACCCCCAGATTGAAATTATATTAAAATTAATAAGCGATAGTATAACTTAAAAAAATGACTTACTAAATTCAATACACCCCCAGATTGAAATTATATTAAAATTATATTAAAATTAATAAGCGATAGAGTAATTTAAAAAAATGACTTACTAATTTCAATACACCCCCAGATTGAAATTATACAAAAATTAATAAGCGATAGTGTAATTAAAAAAAATGACTTACTAATTTCAATACACCCCCAGATTGAAATTATATAAAAATTAATAATCGTACTTGTGCCATCTATAATATTACCTACACCTCGAATTCTGAGAAACATAAATACTGTGAATTTACCTTAAGGCCCAAATTTAGGGCAGCACCCCTCTAAATATAAATATGGGGTGGAGTATGAACTTGAGAAATGGTTTCTAGAATCTAAAATCTGATCCCTTCGTTCGTCCATACGTTTTTTTTTTTTTTTTTTTTTTCCCACCTATAAAGTAGGACGTCTCGCATCAGGGAAGTTTCTCTCAGAGTTTATGGAGCTTTTTTTTTATGCATTCATAAGATTATATGGCGAGGCTGTAAGGAGAAGGAACGAAGGGCATTGGAGGAGACGACGAGATCCCCAACCAATCCTTGAGCCACAATCCCATTTTCTACCCCTCTCTGTGAAAATTCAGTGTAGACTGAAGAATCTCACAAAAACTGCTCTAAAGACTCGTTTACGCTTTCGTTTAGGAGCTTTTCTTCGTAAAGGGAGAACCTCAACTGGCATTTTTTTTTTCGCCCTTTCCATCGGCCCAACGTTGATCCTTCTCGTTCACTTTTCTGCAACCCCCTGCTTTATGCGAAACTCACCCCGTTTAAGAATAAACGCTTACGACGCGCAAAAGATCTTCAAACCTCTTCAGAGATTTTTCCACCCTTAACTCACTCTCCTCCCTTTCGTAAACACGTCGAACAAAATTATCGTCTCTAATTTTTCTATCGACGATTTCGTCAATTATCAACTCTCTGTGTAGTGCCAAATTCTTCCACCTTGCTCATTTTGCGAAGGGATGAAAATTTGAGGAATTTTTTTTCTTCAACACCATTTTTTTTTTCCTCTAATTTTTCCATCGACGATTTCGTCAATTGTCAACTCTCTGTACAGTGTAAAATTCTCCCATTTTTCTTTGTGCAGTTGGCTCATTTTGCAAAGGGATGACAATTTGAGGAATTTTCCATTTTTAGGAGAAATCCTGGCGATGATTTTTTTTTGCTTCAACACCATTTTTCTTTTTCTTCTTTTCTTCTAAGGTGACAAGAATGACACCCATATTTTTTTCCCAGCTTAAAAATCCCTTAAAAAAAAGCTTACAAAATTTTCAGTGAATTACAAATTTACCAACATGGGAATAAAAATATAATTCAACCCCTAAAACGGGAAAAAAAATATAAGCAGAATGTGCAAATTTGGTCAATAATATTCGATAATATTATAAAAATATTAAAAATTGATTTATTCAGCCCTTAATTCGAGCAGGAAATAATAATTTTATTTCCTCAAATATTTTTCGGCAATTTTATTCTCCTCTTTGGACTCGGAATGGTATTTTTTTTTTTTTTTCTCTTCACATTCCTGAAGGGCCGAGGGAAAGGGTGCAGGGGTGGGGGAGGGGGCACCCCTTTCTTCCTTGCTATCCCGCGGCGAGTCTCGCGGGGCTTTCTCTCTCTCTCTCTCTCTCTCTCTCTGCGTTTAGAAATTCCATTATAAAGCCGAGATGAGGTCAGTCCAGCAAACCACACACACACACACACACACACGACGATTAATTAACCAGAGGGAGAGACTTTGAACTTTTAACGTTGTTATTCGAGATCTCTGGCTTGATTGTCGAGAAGAATTTCGTGTTTTCGTTGTGGAATTCAGCATCGAAGTGAATAGGAAAAGGTGGAGAGAGAGAGAGAAAGTCAATGAAAGTCAATGCGAGAGTCTCGCTCATACGGTTGGAAAACGTATGAGGTAGAAAAAGAACTGCACGAATTCCGATAATAAATTTTGTCCCTTAATTCGTTGATTCCCGTTTGGTCGGTAAACGTGATTTTTTTTTATCACCCATCGAAAAATCCATGAGAAAGAAAAAATGTTCGAGAGGCAAATAAGAACGGTAAAAAAAAAAAAAAAAAACTCATTTTTATGACCAAACTTATTTCTCTGAAAAATTTATTTCAGCCCCATTTTTGCGTTTCCGTTGAATTAATTTTACACAAATCAATTTCGATCCTCGCACGAGAAATTAGGATTAAATTTAATCGAATGACACGCGAGATAAAAATGGCCGAATATATTTTGTCCATCTTGAGGCCTCTCGTGATTTTTTAAATTTTTCATAAAACTTTTGCGTCAGGAATTCTCGGATATGCTGGACGTTGAAAAATATTCAAATGCAGGAGTGCAAAAAGAATAATTAAAGACAGCAGTCGTGCACCAGGCATGCAAATTGGAACCGTGGAAACTTTTCTTTCGAGCTATAAATCTATCGAGGTCAACAGAGGAGTGAGTGAGTGAGGAAGAGGAGAAAAGAGAAAGAAAGAGTCGGAAGGGTTTCAAAGTAAAGACGCTAAATCAAGGTCGCAGACAGGGACCCTCGTCGACGGCCCTTCGTCCCTTTCCTCAGCTAAATTCGCTTCGGCTCTCGCATGGCTACTTTTCTTAGTTTCCTTCTGATCCCCCCCAACCCTTAAATCAAAATATGATTTAGTATTTCTGACAGGATTAATAATTTCCACTGGCATCTTCGTGGCCTGTGCTGCCACCTGCTGGTAGCAAAAGTCGAAATTTTTCGCGCTTCTTCATTCCTCTTTAACTATTCCTCTTGGGACTTGATAAAACTTTATCTTTGATTTAACTTTAGACTTTGGTGGAATTTCTACGGTGGTCGACTGTGTGAAAACTATCCGTCCGATCGGGTTTTAAAATTTATGGAACATTCTTCGAGCATTCTAGAATACGTAGCAAAAGTTGATATATGAGAAATTAAATCACAACATTAAAAAAAAAAATCGTAAAAAAGTCTGTGCGCCAAAAATGAATTTTTTGACTGAAAAAATCGATGGGTGAAATTTATCCAGCTGATTTTAAAATGGTGACTGCGTGAAAACTATCCGTCCGATCGGGTTGAAAAATTTATGGAACATACTTCGAGCATTCTAGAATATGTAGCAAAAGTTCATATATAAGAAATTAAATCACAACATTTAAAAAAAAAATCGTAAAAAAGTCTGTGCGCCAAAAATGAATTTTTTGACTGAAAAAATCGATGGGTGAAATTTATCCAGCTGATTTTAAAATGGTGACTGCGTGAAAACTATCCGTTCGATCGGGTTTAAAAATTTATGGAACATACTTCGAGCATTCTAGAATATGTAGCAAAAGTTCATATATAAGAAATTAAATCACAACATTTAAAAAAAAAATCGTAAAAAAGTCTGTGCGCCAAAAATGAATTTTTTGACTGAAAAAATCGATGGGTGAAATTTATCCAGCTGATTTTAAAATGGTGACTGTGTGAAAACTATCCGTCCGATCGGGTTTAAAAATTTATGGAGCATACTTCGAGCATTCTAGAATATGTAGCAAAAATTCATATAGAAGAAATTAAATGACAACATTTTTTTTTTAAATCGTAAAAAAGTCCCATTGACCTAATCCCATTGAATAAAAAAAAAACGTGAGCGTATGTTAAATAGTTGGTAAGAAAATTATAGTCGCGATCGATATAAAAGTGAAACATGTTTAACTTTATTTTAGATAGATAACCGATTTCCTCCTCGTTTTATAGATAAACTATAAACAAAGAGATGTTTGCCCTTGAGCTTGTTTCCCCTCATGGTAAAACACGTTAACGACGTTACGAACGGCATGCTCTCGGCATTAGGGAAATTAGCATCCACCTATCCTCATATCTGAGAGATAGGTAGAGATCGAGGTGTTAGGGGAAACAAGACACCTCGAGCACAGGATCGTTACATACGCTATGAGTGAGCATGAAACACGAACTAGGGGAGCCTCTTGCCCGTTACACAGGATTACTCTACGTCCGTTAAGCCCTCTGGCTCCCCCGTGGCCTATCCGCAAACTCAGCCCACTCTCTCGGCTCTCTATACTCAGTGGCGCCCTCTGTGCTGGCGTCCCTCAACTTACCCGCCGCCTCCATTGCCGCGGCCTATCCCCCCTCCAATGGCTGGAGAGCGAGCGAGCCTTCAGCGTGCCTGTGATGTGTGCTACGCGCACACATAACCTCAAAATTTACTTTATAGAAAACTATCCGTCCGATCGGGATTAAAAATTTATGGAACATACTTCGAGTATTCTAGAATATGTAGAAAAAAAAAAGAAATCATAAAAAAAAGTCTGTGCGCCAAAAATGAACTTTTTTACTCAAAAAATCGATGGGTCAAATTTATCCAGCTGATTTAAAAATGGTGACTGTGTGAAAACTATTCGTCCGATCTCGAACAGCTGGAGCGAGCGGCCTTCAGCGTGCCTGTGATGTGAGCTACGCGCACACATAACCTCAAAATTTACTTTATATAAAACGCGCCACAGCCTATACATATATAGTCAGAGACACAGAAACGGAGCAACGTCGTCGAGGATGATAACGACGACTATCCCTTTCCCTGCGACGACTATCGCTCCTTTTAATTGATAGTAATGCGTCTGGAGCCGTTGCTCACTTAATCTCGAGTTGTATTTCGTATGTATACGAGGCATAAGCCAACGAAATATCCTTCTCTCTGCCTTGGGATATAACTGCTGTAGTATCTATTTTAGGAGCTTTATTCGTAATGCATGTGGCTGGAGGGAGAGAGAAGAGCTTTGCTAACCAATTATTTACATCTGCGTATTTCATTGCTCAGTTTCTTCACTTCTGCTTAAAGTAATTTCTTCTCTCTGAAGTCGATTAAAGGTCAAACGCTTTGGGGTTAATTAATATAATTCATTTTTATTCTACGGCGTATATTTTGCTTAACGAATCGTCTTGGAAAAAAATGCGGAAAGCAGCGAATTACATTGAATCATCCTCAATCCTCCTCTCAACTTTTCGCTCAACTTTTTCCCAAACTTTGGCACCCAGAAATGTTTATATGCGGCTCGGGAAAATTGATTTCTTTGTGTCAACGGAAACGGTTGCTCTTTCAACTACGATTATTGCTCCACTGGCACGAATTTCCGCGAGTCGCCGGAGTTAGGCTCAGCAGCTTTGCTTCTCCGCGAACCTTTTCTTCCTTCGAGAATCCGCGATACGCTGTGTCGCCATGCCTGCCGATGATTTACCACTGCTGAAGCAATTCCAATCAGCCTGGTCCTTCAAGTCTTTTTCAGTCCCTTTTTGCTAGCCATCTCCCCCCCCCCCCTTCTCTAGGGCTCTTTCTCTGTCTCTCTCTCTGGCGTTTCTTTCTCTCTCTCTCTGGCGTTTTTTTCTCTCTCTCTCTGGCGTTTTTTTCTCTCTCTCTCGCTCGTTCCAACTCTCGAACCGTGTGGCTCTCATCCCTCTCTCGCTGCTGCATTCACCCCAGTGATAATTCACGCGTACACCATCCGCGTGTCGGTCTCATATGCTACCAGAGGCCATGAGAGAGCTCCGAGCGGATAACACCGCACACGCACTCGCAAGCCCACAGTACGTCGAGTAAGTTATGTCTGTACAGCGTGCGACCAGGGGGGGCGTCGCCTCTTTCTCTCTCGCTTGCACGGAATTTTGCTATCCAGTCGACATTAGTCCTATCGCGAGTTATACGCAACAGGATACTCGTAATTTTGAGAGAATAATTTTTGTACCATTGATCGATATATTGGAATGAATGAGAAGAAAAATTGCTTCAAACTGGCCTGAGGCAAAATTGCTCTTGGGATTTTTTTAATTTTTTTATTAGTGGACCAGGCAGGAGAAGAAAAATAATTCTGTGGGTATAAATAACTAAATATTATTAATTGTAAAGAAAATTATAAAAAGATTTTATCTTGAGCGAATTTTTAACAACAAATTTTGTAGCCTCCATTAGTACCCAGCATCCGGCATTGACCTCTCCATATCTCGCGCCTTATACAGATCGCTTTTTTTTTGCTCGAGTATTTTTTTTTTTTCGTAAAACTCGCACACACACACACGAAGGTAAATACGAATGTGGGATTAGCCCGCGGCCTACATATAAGCGGGTCAGAAAAAACTTAAACTTCGTCTTAATAAACCGGAGAGTTTGCGAAACGTAAATGTAAAAAATGGCGTAGCTTCGCTCTCTCTCTCTCTCTCTCTCTCTCTCGCTCTCTCTCTCTCTCTCTGTAATCGTTTCAGGGAATTTGAGAGATACTGCGCGAGGGAAACACCATGGGAAACGTAAAAACCAACGTGGGTAATTCGCTGTACCATAAAATGGCTAGCCAAAAATTTGGAGAACAAAATTCGACTTTTTGATAATTTTTATAAAAACCAGCGAGTGCTAATTCAACTATTTAATATTTTACCTCACCTCTTTAATAGGCAACGAAATTATAAATTGTCCAGTTATATGAACTATAAACACATTATCGTAAATTAATAATTTCCAGCACCATATTTTTTGCTGAGTTTACGTTAAAAATGTCTACGTAAAAATATGAAAGCCAAAAAGCTAGAAAAAAGCATAAAAATTGAAGTAAGGAAATATTAGTGAAGTGCACAAAGTGAAAATAAAAATCGACTCTTTTTTTTTTATAGGTAACGAAATTATAAATTGTCCAGTTATATGAACTATAAACATTATCGTAAATTAATAATTTCCAGCACCATATTTTTTGCTCTGAGTTTACGTAAAAATATAAAAGTCAAAAAGCTAGAGCATAAAAATTGAAGTAAGGAAATATTAGTGAAGCGCACAAAGTGAAAATAAAAATCGACTCTTTTTTTTTTATAGGTAACGAAATTATAAATTGTCCAGTTATATGAACTATAAACATTATCGTAAATTAATAATTTCCAGCACCATATTTTTTGCTCTGAGTTTACGTAAAAATATAAAAGTCAAAAAGCTAGAAAAAAGCATAAAAATTGAACTAAGGAAATATTAGTGAAGCGCACAAAGTGAAAATAAAAATCGACTCTTTTTTTTTTATAGGTAACGAAATTATAAATTGTCCAGTTATATGAACTATAAACATTATCGTAAATTAATAATTTCCAGCACCATATTTTTTGCTCTGAGTTTACGTAAAAATATAAAAGTCAAAAAGCTAGAGCATAAAAATTGAAGTAAGGAAATATTAGTGAAGAGCAAAAAATGAAAAAGCAAACTGACTTCATCACGTCTTGTATTGTATATAAGAAACAGAAGATACAAAGCCTCGATTGGTACGGAACGGTGGGAAGGGGCGGGGGGAGTCCCAGACAACGAAAAGTAGGGCCCTCGGGACCCTACTTTGGGACTCGGAAAAAAAAACGCGGCAAACTTTATTCTTTCTACCCTGATCCTTTTTTTTTGTGGTTTTTTTTATTTTTATTATTTTTCTAAATTATAGACCGAGCGACTACCTGGAAGGCTCTTTGTCGCAGTTTTCTCCGTTTCTTCAGAGCTCCTCCATTTTTTTTTAGCCTCCGCAGAGTCCTAAAAAAAAATCGAGCGATAGGGGGAGAGTCTGATTGCTCAAATTATTTCGCGTGAGATCGGGTAAAAAAATTTACAGTGTGCTCTGTAACGAGAATTTAAAAAACAAAAAAAAACTGGAAAGAACAGACGAAAGATTTTTTTTTTTTTTTTTGCTTCTCCGTAAGAAATCCGTGCAAGGCCAAATGTTCAATTTTTTTATTCTTTGTGCTTTATTGATCAGTATTTTTCCGCTGTCTAAAAAGTCGTGTTTAAATAAATAAATAAATATTCGCAAAACGTGATCCGAAGACTGCTGATTATTAAAAATTCGTTAAATTAAACTCCTAAATTTTTAATTATAATTATTTTTTCATTGCTTATCTCATTATCTCATTGCCTATCTGAAAGGAAAAGCTGAGCCAGGTCAATTATTAACTGGATTAGGAGTTGAGAATTTCTACTCAGCTCTCCGTCTCATTTATCGATGTTAAAATGGACTTGAGCAACGCTTAATCCAAGATTTTATTTTAAAATTCGTTAAATTAAACTCCTAAATTTTTAATGCAAAATATTTTTTCATTGCTTATCTCATTATCTCATTGCCTATCTGAAAGGAAAAGCTGAGCCATGGCAATTAATCCAAGATTTATATTTAAAAATTCGTTAAATTAAACTCCTAAATTTTTAATGCAAATTATTTTTTCATTGCTTATCTCATTATCTCATTGCCTATCTGAAAGGAAAAGCTGAGCCATGGCAATTAATCCAAGATTTATATTTAAAAATTCGTTAAATTAAACTCCTAAATTTTTAATTATAATTATTTTTTCATTGCTTATCTCATTATCTCATTGCCTATCTGAAAGGAAAAGCTGAGCCAGGTCAATTATTAACTGGATTAGGAGTTGAGAATTTTTACTCAGCTCTCCGTCTCATTTATCGATGCTAAAATGGATTTGATCAACGCTAGAGATATGTCATCGATTTTTTCAGTTAATAATTTTGTAGTGCGTTG
>CAVLGY010000113.1:0-10000 GCA_963669185.1 Dyspetes luteomarginatus | reverse complement strand
AAGCTACTGCTCAAGATGTCGAGGACCGTCCCTGAAAGAGTGAGAGAGAAGAGAGAAGGCGATATTCGAGTAGCCCGACACAACCCGTCGTATTTTAATTACGGGACTCCCTCTCTTTCACTGTCCACGCGCGGCTCTCTCTGTGCTTCTATATACAGCATTTACTGGATATCTATATATATATATATACATATATAACTTTGCTTTCTGCTACTGCGACTCTCTCGCTCGTTTTATCAGAGAAATAATAAATTTACAACGTCGGATACGCGAAAGAGGGACAAATGCATCATCCCAAGGCAAAACGAGTTCAAGACTTGCGTATATATATATATATATATATGGGGAATTCTAGGCTAAATTTTCGAGCCGATTTTTATATTTTTGTATTTTGGCAAAATGAAAAGATTTTCCATCAATATTATTATTCTCATTTTTTTTTTTAGAGTGAAAATAATTTGTTGGCCATAAAACAAGATACGTTTTGAAATAATTATTAAAACAAAAAAAAATTATTCATTGTCACAATATGCATGCAAGAATTCTCAAAAATAATTTTTATAAAGAGCTCGAGAATTTGTTGAAAAGAAAAAAAAAAATCAGAAGGTTTATTAACTGACATGTATGAATTCAAAGGATCCTTGATGAGACAGTAACAGATTTTTTTTTTTATTGTAATTCAAAAATCTTTTGTGCATGATTGGAAATAAAATTGTCGATTTAGCCTAAAATGGCCCATATTATATCGCTTCTCATAATAATGCATATACTTTACTACATAAACGTATGACAATTTTGTATATAACGTGTGTCGCGTCTTTATGCATATATATATAAATATATTTACATATATATTTACATATATATATATATATATATATATATATATATATATATATATATATATATATATATATATATAAGCAGCACCGGGTGTCCAGCCACTTCGGACACCGCTGTCCTGACTAATGCGACGAGAACACGACATCGTAAAGTGCGTTTTGGATCTCTGTATTCTCTCAATATATATATATATATATATATATATATATATATATATATATATAGCGCATTGAGAGATATATTACAGACACGCAGTGCCAAAATGCACTGCAGCCTGCCACTGTTTACGCCGCGTGATTACTCATCGCGCATTAATCATCGATTCAAATAAATCAGTTTATTGTTAAAAAAAATCATATAGATTGAGCGAGTAAAATAAATTTTTTTTTTTTTTTTTTTCGATATAGCAAATTGTATTTTTTTTTTTTTTTTTTTTCGTATTTGAAAAAAAAGCAAACGAGAGAAACTGGTATAAATTTTTACGAGTAATCTCATGAGTTACAGGATTTTTTTTTTCTTTTCATCCCTCCCAAATTCAGGATTATCGTCTGTGAAAATGAGGAGAAAAAAAAAACGATACAAAAATCCTGTGATCGGATATTCGATCGAGGGCGAAAATGCATAATACACAAATATATATATATATATATATATATATATATATATACTACATAAAAAAAAAATATATATATATATGTAGGCTTTTATAACAGCACATATGTCTATATATAGAGACATCCAAATGTATATACATATTATTCATTGATCGTTGACAAAACTTACACACCTCCACGATATATACATATATATATATATATATATATATATATATATATATATATATATATGTATATATCGTGGCCAATATGGGGCTAGAGGAGGGCACGTGATTTTTCTTTTGGAGGTGTGTAAGTTTTGTCAACGATCAATGAATATATATATATATATATATATAGCAACTCCACTTCATTTATGCACTATATATAACAGACTATAGACGTATAATAGTGACCAAGAGTGTGCGAACGCACGGCAAGTGGTCTATCCCATCGCGTCATAAAAGATTTCCGACTCTTTGTGGAGATTTGTGGTGTTTGGTGGCTGTGCGCGAAGCGAGAACGATAGAAAATGTTACCTAGTACCTTTAAATTTATATATATATATAGATATATATATATATATATATATATATATGTATATATATATATATATGTATCGTATACCAAAAGGTAAAAATGAGAGAGAAAACTGCAGGACTGCATGCTTGGCTTAGAATATATTCTCTTGTGTATATAATAAAATGTAACGCATATGGCGATACTTGTAAAACTCTGCGGGTTGTCTTGCGTCGGTTCGTCGACGTCGACGTCGATGTTGTTTCCTTTCTGCCCATATATATATATATATATATATAAAGGTATTTAGGTAGCTTATATAGATATATAAATGTTCATGTATATATATATATATATTTAACTAGTCCCTATTTATATATACAGTCGTCTCGGAACGTACCCTCGAGCTAACGTAAAATTCAACGCATCCACGCGAAACCCTGAATGAGGTTATTCCCCGGTTTCGAGGCAGCTCATTCATCGTTCTACCAAGTGCGCGTGCGCACAAGATCTTTCGTCTCTGAACGTTACCTTTATATCTCATGCAACTTTGGCGCTTTCTTTCTCTCTCTCTCTCTTTCTCTTTCTTTTTAGAGAGAGAGAGAGAGAGAGAGAGAGAGAGAGAGAGAGCTCTCTAAAATATCCTTGCGTCAGGCAAGCCAAGAGGAATGAGCATTATCAGTACGTTGTAAAAGTTGTTACGCGCAACTGGCAAATGCAAATATCGAGAAACTCGAAGATTGACGAGTGTGTGTGTGTGTGAGAAGTGCAGCAAAGCGTGAGCTAAAAATGATTCAATTATCGTTGACAAATATTCATTGGCCAAGAACAAATTATTGCGATTTTATATATTGACATTTTATGTAATTGTCGAATGATGATAAATTCCTCGACTCTTTTATTTATTTTATCCGTGACGAAAATGATTTATTTACATATGATAATTTTATTTGAATTTGATGAAATGTTTGTCACGAAAATAATAATTTACTCGTTATTAAAACTGCTATAGAAATATCTTGAATAATTAATTTATCATTATATAAATCAATTCTGATGAGCTTTATGATAAATTTATTGATATATTTAATGTCAAATTTACGACTGATTTTTATCGTAATTAAAATTACATTAAATTATTAAATCCTTAAGACTGTCATTTCATTTATATCGAGGACAATAATTTTTTTTTTTACGAAAATAATAATTTACTCGTTGTTAAAACTGCTATAGAAATATCTTGAATAATTAATTTATCATTATATAAATCAATTATGATAATTTTATTGATATATTTAATGTCAAATTTACGATTGATTTTTATCGTAATTAAAATTACATTAAATTTCTAAACCCTTAAGACTGTCATTTATATCGAGAACAATAATTTTTTTTTTTACGAAAATAATAATTTACTCGTTGTTAAAACTGCTATAGAAATATCTTGAATAATTAATTTATCATTATATAAATCAATTATGATAACTTTATTGATATATTTAATGTCAAATTTTCGAATGATTTTTATCGTAATTAAAATTACATTAAATTATTAAACCCTTAAGACTGTCATTTATATCGAGGACAATTTTTTTTTTTTTTTGCCCTTTGCGACGAAATACAACTGTCAAAAAAATTTGGAAAAGCCATACGTTGTTCGCAATACACAACCGAGCACTTATAATCCATAAACCGTGGAGGGTATAAGAGGAGATTACACATAGGCTGAAGGAGAATGAGCGGTTTGGGCTGCTGTGTATTAAATTGTTGCGTTAAATCTTTTCGAAGGGTCTCTTGACTCGAGACACATTGTCGCAAGGGCCAGGGGTGATCCTCTATGTTGGCTGTTACTGGTCTACACACATATATATATATATATGTATATATATATATATATATATACATTTATATATATATATGTGTGTGTGTATATATATATATACGTGTATATATATATATATAATGCTCTCTCGTATATTATGTACACCACACACGCCTTTTACCATTGTGGCTCTTCGCCACTAAGGGCATTTGTCGCAGTACGCACAGCGGGCTTAAGGGTGCATATATTTTCGTATTTTTTTTTTTTTTTTCCACTACTTTTTTCACATCGTTTTATTTCGCTAATCGGATACGACATCGCGGCGGGAAGCTCAAACTAGAATGAACAATTTTCCATAAAAAATTAGACCTTAAGAGCATCTAATAAGGGAGAAAATTATCCTCTCTTGACAGTCTTTGAGGGATGAAAAAAACATCAAACAGTTAAAAAATGATGGATTTGTCGGAATATCGTCGTAAAAATTAATTCTGACTCGTTTACAGTTGAAAAAAATTTTACAACAAATTCGACGAATCGTATAAATTTTTTAATAATTTTAAATTAACCTTTTTTATTTAAGGAACATTTTTTTGATTTTTTTTTCCAACATTGCATGAAAATAATTGGTAATAATTTTACTTTCCCTCGTGTCTCATTCGGACGGCAAAAAAAATAAATAAATAAAACATTATTTCTCTATACCGAGGTGACGCAAATTTCGGTCAGTACGAAACTCCACTGTGGTCTATAAAAAGAAAATCAAAGTCCTTCAGAATCATGAGATTTGATTGAAAAGCAAAAAAAAAACTATCGAGTGCAATCGGTCGTGAGGCGAAGACGATGGAGAAACACAAAACGGGCATATATAAAATAATGCTGGGAAATATGGACCACCAAAATAATATCCTAGACCCACATTTAATTTTTACAGATTCGCCATCTGCAAAAAATCTATCTCGACCTAAAAAAAAAAAACCTCGTTACGTTTCATGAATATTGGCCAGAAATTATTGGGTGATTCTCGAATTCGCAAATTATGGCACCTGAACGCCATTTGTATAATTATTATCCACTATACGGATAAATAATTTTACCGATATTTCTAACGCCCTTCGTGTAATTTCTTTCAATTTCGAAAATCTTCTTTCAAACTTGACGCAATTCATTTTTTTTTGCGCTGACGCATTTATATAAAAAAAAAAATCACCGGGCCATTTTCACCCCATAGGCCATATTTCCTGTCATTATCGTAATATTAAGTCCCGCCCCGTTATAAGATCGGCTACGTCTCTATTTAGCTTCTTTTTCCACAGTTGTGTCGTCCGAAGGACGCAATATATTTGGCGCTGGTAAGATAGAAGAAATAACAAAAATGAGAAATATATATATATATATATATATATAGGTAGCTGAGGAGACGATATCGGGCTCAAGATAGTAGCCATGTGCCAGCCTCGCGGTCTCTTCGTAATGGAGACTGTAGGGTTGCCGCTAATGCAGTAGCGATGTCACCGCAGACCTAACGTGTATCTGGAATATTCTTTCTCTTTTCTTCTTTTACCATTCTCTTTGTACCTCTTGGCATGAACAGCTCTCGATATCACCGGTACATATAGAGATTCTCTACGGGTTTTAATTTTGATTTTTTTTTTTTTTTTTTTAACGTATCGATCGAGTTAAAAAAAAAGAGAGAGAGAGAGAGAGTAAAAGAAGCTGCAACTGCTGAATCTACTGGTCCACGAGAAGCTGTGGGAAATGCTCGCTCTCGGACGTGCCTTATCTAACGTGCCCCTCAAGGCTTATCGTACTTCGCTCCTCTCGAGGCAGTAGCAGCACGTCCAATATATATATATATATATATATATATATATATATATATATATATATATAGTCACTTTGGACTCCTACGCCAGGCGATTGAATCTCCCTGGAAACGAAATATTTTTTTATTCAACTTTCCATCCCCCTCTGGCACCCACATGGACCATTAAGTACTATTATTTATAGAAACTCGCGAATTTACTGGACGAATTTACATATCGAGTACGTGAACCGACTACGAGAGAATTCTCTCGCGATTCTCAATATTTATATATCGGAGGATCGTAGAGAATTCAGGCAGAGACACACACAGACCAATTAGACGCACTTTCGACAATCTTATTACAGAAACTTTCTTAGAGATGTGGAGGAAAAAAAAATCTCATCGTGTATTATATTAGTCAGCTGTGTGGATTTTCATATAAATTGATAATATATTCTAATGGTTAATTAATTTATTATATATTTTTATAAATAATGAATGATTTATTTATACAATTATTTATATTGTCTCAATTAATTCGCTCTTATCAGGGCAATCATGGGATTTTTTAATAAAATTAAATTTCTCAGCTATTATTTATAAAAAATATCCTACGATAAACATCGTGTATATTTTTCGTATTTTTCGTACAATGGAAAATGTGTCCGAATAAAAAAATATTTCGGTAAACTCCAGAATAGTTGGGACACTTGAATATTTTTTTATATTTTTATACGTCTGCGAGGCTTATCAAAAATCAAAATTCTTCTATCAATTATTTACCATGGTACGCCGATGATTATTATAATATTTTCGAATTCTCGCAGTGAGTGGAAGAAAAAAAAAATCCCAAGAGATAAAGCAAGCTTGAATTAATCATCATAAATTTTTGACAGGGTCATTTAGTGCCTCAAATTAAATTACAAAGGTCTCACAATAATTATATAAACTTGAGTTGTGATTTATTTCCAACACTTGTCGTTTCTCTCCCTTACTGTCAATCACCCCCCCCCCCCCCCCCCCTCCAAATAAAAAGACTAAGTTTCCTCACTTATTTTTATTGGTATAAATTTTCTTCTATAATTAATAATTTTTTTTTTTACGAAAATAATAATTTACTCGTTATTGAAATTGCTATAGAAATATCTTGAATAATTAATTTATCATTGTATAAATTAATTATGATAATTTTATTGATACATTTAATGTCAAATTTACGACCGATTTTTATCGTAATTAAAATTACATTAAATTATTAAACCCTTAAGACTGTCATTTATATCGAGGACAATAATTTTTTTTTTTACGAAAATAATAATTTACTCGTTATTAAAACTGCTATAGAAATATCTTGAGTAATTAATTTATCATTATATGAATCAATTATGATAATTTTATTGATATACAAAGGTCTCATAATAATTATATAAACTTGAGTCGTGAATTATTTCCAACACTTGTCGTTTCTCTCCCTTACTGTCAATCACCCCCCCCCCCCCCCCCCGACAAATAAAAAGACTAAGTTTCCTCACTCATTTTCATTGGTATAAATTTTCTCCTATAATTTTCAACTCAAACTCGTTGATTAAAAAAAAAAAAATTCAAATCTCTTTTCAGAATGTTCGGCACTATGAAAAGATGCGCCAGATGTCAAGCAGCGATTCTCGCCTCGGAGCTTGTGATGCGAGCTCGCGAGCTCGTTTTTCACGTCAGATGTTTCTCATGTGCGGCTTGCGCGGTTCCACTGACCAAGGGCGATCATTTTGGTATGAGAGACGGCGCTGTGCTCTGTCGTTTGCATTACGAGATGGGCGCTGAGCTTCATCCGGCTCAGAGCCCGCCAGTTCCCGTTTATCCACCTGGACCTCAGCATTATCCCGTTCAGCCTTTTCCATCGCCCGAATTTTTGCATCATCATCCACACGGGCCTGGCACACAGCATACCTCGGTACCGTCTCATCCTCATCACTCGATGCATCCCCAGCATCCTCATCAGCTCGCTCACGCGAGTCCGGTGCCACTTCAGCCTTCGACCCCGTCGGGCCCGGACGGTGGCTCACCACCAAAAGTTCCGTATTTCAACGGTGGCGCCGCCACAAACGCCGTACCACCGCCAAGACAAAAGGGACGACCGAGAAAGAGGAAACCCAAGGATCTCGAAGCCATGACAGCCAGTCTCGGTGAGTTTTCTTTATTATTATTATTATTATTATTATTATTATTATTATTATTATTATTATTATTATTATTATTATTATTATTATTATTATTATTATTATTATTATTATTATTATTATTATTATTATTATTATTATAAAATATTAATAATAGTAATAATATAATTTTATTAGATGACCTATTAATATGACCTTGTCATTATTATTGAGCCACCTTTGAACCCTCCCTCCGGCAATAGCAAATTTTGTCAATTTTCTATAGCAAGCAAAGAGTCATTTGGAAAGTCAAAATTTTCATTTGGGATTATTTATCAATCATTTGTTTAAATATATATATCAGTAAAATGACAGTTGAAAAAAAATAGTCAAGCATTGTGAATATTGATGAAGGGATTTTGAATTTTTTTGATGAATTATCAATTAATAAAATAGAGAATTATTTTTAAATTTAATTGAAATAAAAAGTGGCTGGAATTTTTTTTATTTTTCTTTCAATTCATTTTTTTTTCACGCATTACTCATTGGAATTATGATTATTATTTTAATCGAGGAGTTTTACCACTGTGATAAAAATACGAAAATTATCCGGGCCATTACGAGGACGCAGACCGTGAACCTGGACATATACTGTCGTTGACAAAGCGTGACGGGCGTGTGAGCGTGTGTGTTTGTGTTTGTGAGTGACTCTCGATTGGGCTATGACACCGCAAAGCTCTAAAAAATCCTGTCCCTCGTTTCTTGGGGTCTCTTTTTTCACACACCCCAACTTTAACTATAGCTATAGCTATAGCTAAGACTCTTCTTGGCCACAGCCCGTAAAATTTCTCGGCACGGTGTATTTCGAGCAAAATACTCTCCTCCCCACTTTTTCAAAAAATTTTCCTTCGCCATCGGTAGCTCTGAAGCCGAAACCCCAGCAGAGAAGGGCAATTCTCGCGACTCTCTCAAGATCGTATATTGCTACGAATTTTACCGATAAAAAAAAAAAAAAAAAAAAATCCAAGATCTTCTCACATTTCTCAGGATTCCTGCGCGTATGCATAGGAAAAAAAAAAAAAATCTGACACATACGCGGTCCAAACAATCTCCGTGACGCAGTTGCTTTGAATTTATTTGACTCGGAAAAATATTTTCCAATTTTTTGTCCATGTTTTTTTTTTTTTTAACATTACTCGTAATTTTTTATATTTTTTTTTATTCCGACATGTACATTTTCGTGGTTTTTTTTTCCCCTACTTTTTTTCCTAATTCACTTGCCTAAGGCTTCAATTTTTATTTTTTCAATTTCTTGCCCATTTCTTCCACCCCCCACCCCTTACATGAGTCCCAGTCGACTACTACATCGCAATACGAGGGCAATTTTATAAATTTCATTTTTTTGAAAATTTTGCTATCCAAGAAGAATATATTCGATCAACCCTTAAAATTTACTAAAATTCAATTTCCATTCTTTCGATTCCTGGCCCACAATTTATTCCCACAAAATAAAATCCTCTATCTGGCCTGAACATCGGCTCGTTTAATTATCAAAAATCACCACCATAGAAAAATCGATGTTTATTTTTATTTTTTGTTACCTTCGATAAAACGTCGCAGGCACCTCCTGCTTTTTTCAAATTTACTTGCCCAAGGCTTCAATTTAATTTTTTTCAATTTTTTGCCAATTTCTTCCACACCCCACCCAGGACATGAGTCCCAGTGGACTACTACATCGCAATACGAGGGCATTTTTATAAATTTCATTTTTTTGAAAATTTTGCTATCCAAGAAGAATATTCGATCAACCCTTAAATTTAACTAAAATTCAATTTTCATTCTTTCGATTGCTGGCCCACAATTTATTTCCACAAAATAAAATCCTCTATCTGGACTGGACATCGGCTCGTTTAATTATCAAAAATCACCACCATAGAAAAATCGATGTCTTTTTTTATTTTTTTTTTACCTTCGATAAAACGTCGCGGGCACCTCCTGCTTTTTTCAAATTTACTTGCCTAGGCTTCAATTTTATTTTTTTCAATTTTTTGCCCATTTCTTCCACCCCCCACCCCTTACATGAGTCCCCAGTCGACTACTACATTGCATTTTCCACGAGGGCAATTTTATAAATTTCATTTTCTTGAAAATTTTGCCTGACTAAAATTCAATTTCAATTCTTTCGATTGCTGGCCCACGATTTATTCCGACAAAATGAAATCCTCTATCTGGCCTGAACATCGGCTCGTTTAATTATCAAAAA
>CAVLGY010000112.1:0-13388 GCA_963669185.1 Dyspetes luteomarginatus | reverse complement strand
ATCGACGCACCAACTAACGACCTGCTGATGAAAATTTCGCGAAATAATTCTACACAGCTCAATAAATAAATAATGATGTAAATGAATTTTTATAAATGCGCGTCGTTGAGCTAAAATAATAATTATAAAAATATCACAGGATTTTTAGTTCATGAAAAATTATCACTCGCGATATATTAAATACCTTTAATTTTTATAAATTTCTAGAGATAAAAAAAAAATGAATATCACAATGGCTACGATAATTATAAAAATATGAAAAATTTCGGGGACCACGAAAATTATCAGTTAAAATCTGATACTCTGAACTCTGTCCCTTTTGTCATTTTGGTTCGCTGAAAAGTCGAGAACGAGAGGGAAAAGGGTGAAAAAATAATAATAATGTTTGCGGGGTCAAAAGTTGACGAGCTTCTTCGCGTTGCGTTGCAAAGGAACGCGACACTCGCCTAATATTTTCTCTCGCTGTGGAAAATTAAGGGGATTGAAAAAAAAAGCGCCAATCTTGCGAGACACCCGGAAAACTTTGTAGATTTTCCGACGAGATTTTCATCGTTCTTCCTCCCCTCTCTTTTTCGACACTGGGTCGTTTTTTTTTCTCCTCCTCCTCCTCCTCCTCGAGAGAGAGAGACTTTCGGTCGAAAGACAAATATATGTATTGCTGGACCTCGAATTTCGAGAGATCTTGTCTCGGAGTCATTAGAGAAACGACAATCGCGGTGTCGACCAAGACGCAGGGGGTCGTCGTCGTTCATTTTCAAGTCAAACTTTTTTTTTGTTTTTTTTTTTTTTTTTTCTTCCATCCCGCCGACAAATCTCGCGGCTTTATTATCCACCTTTTGGCTTTATCTTGATAAGTTATTTGTAAAACGTAAGCGATTATAAAATTTATAATATTAAATTTAAAAAAATATATCAAAAGTGACTTTTCGTTTATTGATGACAAAAGATTCGAAAAAAAATAAAACGAAGGGTTGAAAAAGAGCAGAGGAAAGAAAAAAAAAATGGCCACGCGTTTTCCATGACTATAAGTGGAGTGGAATGACTGATCGTTGGGCGGTTCCAATCGACTTTGGAGATAAGAATTGGTACGAGCGATCCTAGAAAAGATAACCAGAGTCGTAGATATAGTGGTAATATATATATGTCTACGGGTCTGATTATATATATATATACATTTATATATATATATATATATATATATATATATATATATATATATATATATATATATACATTTATCTATATATATACACATATATATATATATATATATAGCAGCAACTCCAGAGGTTAACGTCGACCGGTGATTCGTATCTCCAAGGCGGCAAGCCGACAAAAAATTTCCAAAACCAGCATGAACAATTTTTAGGTGAACGAGAGACCATCGCACAGGGGTTGGTTCAAACGGGGGATGTTCTCTAAAAATGAATAATATCGAGAATATGATAAGTAATAAAGAGGAAAAAAAATAATAATAATGCTCGCGAGCAGGTTGAAAATTTGAATACTCAAGATGAAGCCTAATATTCCGATTCTTTACGAGACGGACTCGTTGAATTTTTTTCAAGACTCACGAGAGCCCTTTTATCCTATACATATATATATATATATATATATATGAATGAATAATTTTTCAAGCAATAAAATAGTCTTGAATAAAATTTATACTGCTGAGAATCATGGGAAATCCGTGACTATATGTCGATTTTAATATTCCGATTCTTTACGAAACGACGGACTCTCGTTGAAACTATAATAAAGCATCGACAAAAGGTTACGGATTTATGCAAGACATTTTTTTTCAAGACTATATATATATATATAAATTATTCATTCATACATATATATATATGAATGAATAATTTGTCGAGCAATAAAATAGTCTTGAATAAAATTTATTCTGGAGAGAATCACGGGAAATCCGTGACTATATGTCAATTCTAAAATTCCGATTAAAGAATCGGAATATTAGAATCGACATATAGTCACGGATTTCCCATGATTCTCCCCAGTATAAATTTTAAAAAATTATTTACGAGAGTCCGTCGTCTCGTAAAGAGACGACGGACTCTCGTCGAAACTATAATAAAGCATCGACAAAAGGTTACGGATTTATGCAAGATAAATTTTTCAAGACTATATATATATAAATTATTCATTCATACATATATATATACGAATGAATAATTTTTCGAGCAATAAAATAGTCTTGAATAAAATTTATACTGGGGAGAATCACGGATTTCCCATGATTCTCCCCAGTATAAATTTTAAAAAATTATTCACGAGAGTCCGTCGTCTCGTAAAGAGACAACGGACTCTCGTCGAAACTATAATAAAGCATCGACAAAAGGTTACGGATTTATGCAAGATAAATTTTTCAAGACTATATATATATAAATTATTCATTCATATATATATATGAATGAATAATTTTTCGAGCAATAAAATAGTCTTGAATAAAATTTATACTGGGAAGAATCATGTGGGAAATCAGCGACTATATGTCGATTTCTTATTTTCAATATAATAATTATAATGCCAATATAATAAAATCGTGGGTTATTTCTTGTCCAGCTTTTGCTGCTTCGACGGAATGGAACTTTTCTCTAATTGGAATTTCATTCGTGAATAACACGCGCGAAGAGAGAGAGAGAGAGAGAGAGAGAGAGAAGACAAAAAAAGAGTCTGCGGAGAATCGAGGATGCTTCTGCTCTCTTGCTGGTGTAAAACAAACCTCCTTCAACCTCCCTCACCGGTCTTTACCCGCCTTATTTTTTCGCTGACGACCACCTTCCCGCCACGGTGATTTATGACGCTTCGTGGAGCCAAAAAATTTGGAAAAAAAAAAAAAAAAAATACCGCACACACGAAAGCCCAACGAAGATAAAGACAGAGAGAGAGAGAGAGAGAGAGAGAAAAGAGAGAGAGAGAGAATGTGAGAATAAGAAAAAGATGACCATTGTTGGACCCATTAATATTTATCCTTTCGCGCACACACAGTTTCTCTCTCTCTCTCTCTCTCTCTCAAATATCACGTCACTCCTTTTTCTCTCAATATCCGCTTTGCCGTGGCTCTCGGAAATTTTTACGGGCAAATTTACAACTCTCGGGCTCTCCCAAGACTTTTGTCACCGTTCAACGTTTTTTTTTTTAACGACTTATTATTATCATCATGGTGATTATTATTATTATATATTATACAGTTGGGTGGATTTTTTGCAAATAAATACGAGAGAATATTTTTTGTATATATATTTTAATGATAAAATCGTCGATAGTATTGCGAAGAAATTCGTCAAAAGAGAAAATAATTTAAGAAAATTGGTTTGATATATTATTTCACTCTTGACAGGGAAAAAAAAATGCTCCGTCAGTCGAAAAAGCTCACATGTGGAATGAGGAAAAAAAAATAAACATGCATTAGGAGAGAAAAGAAAAAAAAATTAATCGCGCTGGACTTGGGCCCTAAAAAAAAATGATCGGACAATCCCCCGTCGTGTGGCAGATGCAACTTTTCTGTGTATTTGCCACCATCATAGTTGGACTGAACTCTAACACGTGCTCGCGTTCGTTTATAACGACGAGTGGATATCATTATAAGGGTGCGTATGTATGGTGATTTTTCACCCTTGCATCCCCTTCATCTCAATCTTCGTTCTCCTTGCTCGCCCTCTCTCCCTCTCTCTCTCTCTCTCTATCTTTCTATCTCGTGCTATATACGTCGCGTGATCTCGTACTTGAGATAAGTCCCGCATCGAGACGAAAAAAAAAAAAAATGAAAATAGCATCTTTTTTGGCTGATTTATTAGTCATGATATATTTTCAATTTCATAATTATTCTTCTCCAAACTTTTCGCAGATCGAGAGGCAATTTCATTTATTCGTTAATTTCGTACAAATTTATAAAAAAAAAAGAATGAAAATAGCATTTTTTTTGGCTGATTTATTAGTCATGATATATTTTCAATTTCACAATTATTCTTCTCCAAACTTTTCGTAGATCGAGAGGCAATTTCATTTATTCGTTAATTTCATACAAATTTATAAAAAAATAAAAATGAAAATAGCATTTTTTTTGGCTGATTTATTAGTCATGATATATTTTCAATTTCACAATTATTCTTCTCCATACTTTTCGTAGATCGAGAGGCAATTTCATTTATTCGTTAATTTCATACAAATTTATAAAAAAATAAAAATGAAAATAGCATTTTTTTTGGCTGATTTATTAGTCATGATATATTTTCAATTTCACAATTATTCTTCTCTAAACTTTTCGCAGATCGAGAGGCAATTTCCTTTGCTCGTTAATTTCATACAAATTTATTTTAAAAAAATATCGTTTCCGGTTAAATTCTTGAGCTTTTCATAAAATCATCCCTTATTTTTTTTCCTCATCATTCAAACGATTTGCGAGCCGAGAGGAAAAAAAATCATACAACGAGCAATTTTGTTTATTTCTGGGTTAACTTATTCATCAAGTTATTTCTCAAGTATTTTAAAATAATTTCTTAAGATTTTCATTCAGATGAATTTAATGACCATTTTTTTAATCGTCTTTAATTTATTTTATTTCAACGATCAAAGCTTCGTAACAGCAGGGGTTGATTTTGTTTCTTCAAAATGGAGTCATGTCTCGGTAGTCTCTGGGTGGACATTTTTTCAAATTGCCCAAATACTAACGAGGCTTTCCTTATTTTTGTCTATTTATAATACATACTGACGGATATATTTCTGGGCTGATGGTCCGCCGAATATACTCTGGTGTGTGAGTTCATCATCAATAATAAAGCTAAGCATCAAGCCAACAGAATATATGGGCGGTTCGAAGGTTGTCTCGAACTCTCTTTTCTCCTCTTTTATTTTATTTTTTTTCTTTCCTTTTTCACTTCTTGCCTAATCCAAGATTTTCACAGATTTATGTGTCATTGGACGAAAAAAAAAAAATCTGAAAATTTTCTCCCATTTTGGCTCTTTCTCTCTTTCTATAATTAGTGATGTGGCCGTTGTGTACGAGCTGCGGTCAAGCGATGATCCACTCAGTGTCCTCCTCGGGTGGAAAAAAGAATGAAAAAAAAAAAAAAAAAAAATAGCGAAACAAAAGCGTGCATGGATCGTAACTCATCAAGTCCTCACCACGCCCACAGATGGACGATCTTTTTCGTTCACGACACGATCGTTCTTCACTCTTGTGTACTCGCGAGCGCGCCTTCCACTCAAAAACAACCCTCGACAATTTTTGGTCACGTAAAGATTTAAAAGACCGCACACGCCCCTGTCCTCTCTCTCTCTCTCTCTCTCTCTCGCTCGCAGGTCCAGCAGGATCTTTGGGGAAAAAATTCCAACCAGACTTTTTGGCTCTATGGCGGAGATTTTCTCTTTGCTCTCATCAGATATCAAAATTTATTTCTCGTTTCTATATTTTTCCGACAAAACGCAAAATTCCAGACAAACAAATTGATCCTCATTATTTAAATAATTCTATAATTCTTATAATATATATATATATTTTTTTTAAATTTATCCCACACAGATTTTTTTTTTTGAAAATCAAAGAATATTTCTCAACAATCCACTTTACTCTCCCCTTCCCCTGTCCCTCCACCCTTAGGGCACCTTATTTTAATAATTATTTTAAATTATAAACATGCGGGAAATTAATTCTTAATTGCTCTTGATTATAATTCATCAAATCGAGATCCATTCTTCGTCGTTTTATCTCGTAAAAGCTTCGAGGACCATATAATATTCGCGAGCGGAAGTGTTCCTAATTCTATTATCAGGAAGACTCTGTGGCTTGTATATATATATATACATACATACATACATATATATATATATATATATATATATATATATACATATATATATATACTCGTAGCTATAGCCACAGAGAGCGGAGATAATGTAAATGGCACACACGTATAGATGGACCGGAAACGTGGCTAATGAGAGAACAGAAAGGGTGAACGGTGAATCGTAGATGAAAATGAATTGAATGAATGGGTACGAGAGTGGATTGAGTGGCGAGGAACGTTCGAGCAAGCGGGAAGTGAGCAACTTTCGCGTCGTAATCATAACCCCTCTACTTTGCCATTATATATATATATATATATGTGTCCTTTTGTACAATAAAATATAACGATAGGAATCGTCGCGAGTACCTAAAATGAATTATTTTTTATTTTTTTAATTTTATCCACACTCTGTCTAATAAAAATTCGTTGAATGCTCCACAAGGACCTCTCCATCGTATATAGAAAGGACGAAAGAGATCGAGACGAGATCGACGCGTGTGGGTGATGACTAATAGATTTCCAAGATCTCGGCGACCATTCATCTCAAAGCCCTTCGATGACCATCCAAATCAGCATTAATAATTTTTTATTTTTTTATAAGGTCACATTCCTCTTCTCTCATCCTCGCACACAAGAAATTAACAATAAAAATATTTAATTTTATTGGTTGTATTAATATTAATTAATTTTGCAGAAAAATTCAATTTTTACATTTTATTTAGTGGAAAATTTATTTCGCAAAATCGTATTTAGTTTATAAAATTTATTTTAGTGATGAAATCATTAAAAAATTTAAGTTTAATGTTTAAGCGTATATTATCTGGTCAAAGGGTTAAGTTTGTACAATTATTTTTATTTCGTGAGTTAATTTATCCTAATGATATATTATTATATTTATATACATATATATATTATTTTATATTATTTGGTCAAAGGGTTAAGTTTGTACAATTATTTTTATTTCGTAAGTTAATTTATCCTAATGATATCGACTCGAATCTATAAAAATGAATGCCTACTTTGTTATATCGCTCGTGTCTATATATATATATATATATATATATATATATATATATATATATATATATATATTTAAGATTCTCGTCTCTATATATATAGATGGAGACTGATCGTTGAAAAAGAACGTTGATCCACGATTCTCCTTATATCTTTGAACGCGATCTCCCTCGAGATACATAGGCCGAGAAAGACTAAACGATGTAGCTTCCCCCCCCCCCCCTTCTCCATCCCCCTCCTCCCCTATGACCATTGAATTAATTCAATTTTCTTCGACGGTCATTAATATTACAAATTAATTGAAAGCCTCTCTCTCTCTCTCTCTTATTCTGGGCCATCTCAACGGGTGTTCATTATATTTGATTGTCTATATATATATATATATATATATATATAGAACGATTGTATGTATAATTTTACCGTGGGAAATATTGCCTCGCACATGACGTTCTCTAATATATTTTGACGAACAAATACGATCAACGATTGAAATAAATTTAACTCGTTTCTGTCTCTCTCGATGTTGCTGCTGGTGCTGGCTGGCTGTCTGGCTGTTTTCCATATCGAAACGCTGCCTCGAAAAGATGATTTTCCACCGAGATGATGGTCTGTCGCCAGGCGAAGGAACGTTTCGTCGCTCTCTCTGTGGCGCCACTCGGGTCCAATTAGCTCCAACGATTAAAGAATTAACCCAACCCGCGGACAGGACTCGATTATTACTCGCAGCATCCGGAGACATTCGAATGCGCATGGTCCATATTTCCATGGGTTATTCCAATCTCAATTTCACCTGGTATGTTGCTCTTAAATTTGTTCAAATATTTTTCTCTAATCATCGAACCCAATCGAACCATTTTTTAATGCAATTTTGTTGCTTTTTTTTCATCAATATAAATTTGTCGATTTTTAAGGTAGAAAAAAAAATGATAAAATAATTTAATCGTGACAGAAATGATTTTTTAAATTCCATCAAGTTTAAAAGGGTATAAAAAAAATTGATAAAAAAAATAAATCCATAGTGACTAAAGGGGGCGATCGAGTTGAGCTGGAATGTCTCCTGGATATTTTTTTATGCAGTTTTCCTCTTCTCATGTTATTCTCTCTATATAAAGAGAAAATAAAACGTTTAAGAGACTACACTATTTTCCTATATGAGGAAACTCATTCTCTCTCTCTTTTTTCTGGCACGTTGTGGCTCTTAAATGTGTTCAAACATTTTTCTCTAATAATCGAACCCAATCGAACTATTTTTTAATGCAATTTTGTTGTTTTTTTTTTCATCAATATAAATTTGTCGATTTTTAAGGTTGAAAAAAAAATGATAAAATAATTTAATCGTGACAGAAATGATTTTTTAAATTCCATCAAGTTTAAAAAGGTAGAAAAAAAATTGATAAAAAAATTAGATCCATAGTGACCAAAGGGGGCGATCGAGTTGAGCTGGAATGTCTCCTGGATATTTTTTCATGCAGTTCTCCTCTTCTCATGTTATTCTCTCTATATAAAGAGAAAATAAAACGTTTAAGAGACTACACTATTTTCCTATATGAGGAAACTCATTCTCTCTCTCTTTTTTCTGGCACGTTGTGGCTCTTAAATGTGTTCAAACATTTTTCTCTAATAATCGAACCCAATCGAACTATTTTTTAATGCAATTTTGTTGTTTTTTTTTTCATCAATATAAATTTGTCGATTTTTAAGGTAGAAAAAAAAATGATAAAATAATTTAATTGTGACAGAAATGATTTTTTAAATTCCATCAAGTTTAAAAGGGTAGAAAAAAAATTGATAAAAAAAATAAATCCATAGTGACCAAAGGGGGCGATCGAGTTGAGCTGGAATGTCTCCTGGATATTTTTTCATGCAGTTCTCCTCTTCTCATGTTATTCTCTCTATATAAAGAGAAAATAAAACGTTTAAGAGACTACACTATTTTCCTATATGAGGAAACTCATTCTCTCTCTCTCTCTCTCTCTCTCTCTTTTCTGGCACGTTCGTAAAGTTACACTTTTACGGTTCATCGAGATCGTAATATCCTAGACGTCTCCATAATCCAGCACTGATAATCACTACGAGAATTCACTGCTATGGATGCTGCACAATATTCTTTCTCATATAGATAAATTTAAATATAGCTATAGCTATATATATACCTTCCTTATTCTCGATCAAAAACTCAATGTCGAGAAATTTGCTCCAACATTTTTTTTTTTCACGATTTTTTACTTTGCTCGCTTTTATTAACAAAATTATTACACCAGCAATGTGAATATATATATATATGTAATGTATAATTCTCTGACCTCATTGGCTGATTTCTCAAATCGTAATGGACGCAAGCACGCGGAACGTTCGTAATATTCACAATTTTATTAGGGAGGGAAAAATATTTGCGCAACTGTTTTTTGCATATATATATATATGGTATATAGTCAATATTATACCATATATAATATACAGCATATATATATATATATATATATATATATATATATATATATATATATATATTTATGCTGTATATTGTACATGGTATAATATTGACTGGGTATAGAATCCGTAAGAAAAACCAGCGAGAAAGAGAATTGAGACTGACGGTCAGTAGTCGAATGGCCAAGTGAGAGACTGACCAATGAGAAAAATTTTAACAGCAACACGAGATATGACCCAGGTCGTAAATAATTTTTCGATGGAAATATTTTGTCACCTTTATTACTCGATGCTTCTTGTTCAATCGTAAATTCGGTGGCTGCGAGCCTTTTCCTCTCTCTCTCTCTCTCTCTCTCCACTATATAGGATATATATATATATATATACACATATATATATATATATAGGCACCTAAAGAGCTTCTACAACAACTTGCTGTATTTCTCAAAAATTCTTCGACTTACCCAGCTAAAAGATTTACACTCTTCCCCTCCCCCTCCCTCGATATATTTCGCAATTTTTCTCCCCAATGCACAAAAGTAACTTTCGATTCAAAATCTACGCAACAAACTCCTTCGACTCACAAAGTTCATGGTCATTGGAAAAATCTTGAGATGCTTTTTTATCTCAGATAATTGTATGAAATTTTATAATTTTAGAGGTGGGGGTGGGGGTGGGAGATTTTTTTTTTTTTTTTTTCGTGAATCGAGGATTTTTTTTGCCAAGGGAAAGAGAAATATTTTGGCAAGTCGAGTGGCCGATACTCTCGCAGCATCTTGCGAGAAGCAAAAGATCCATCGGCCAAACACATTCTCTCTCTCTCTCTCTCTCTCTCTCTCTCTCTCTCGATATGTCGAGTGGGAGTGGCGTGGGTGTGTCTAACATACTCGCTCACACGATCTCTTTGGATATAGCAAACGTTCTTCTTGTATCATAGCCCCCAGGATATCCTATGGACGTACATGATGTACCAACTTCTGCTTACACACGAGAGGAGGAGGAGGAGGAGAAATCCTGACCCTCTCTCAACTTTGACACGTGTGCCATTCTATATATATATATATATATATAGAATCGATATATAGAATATATATATATATATAGAATCGATATATAGAATATATATATATATATAGAATCGATATATAGAATATATATATATATATAGAATCGATATATAGAATATATATATATATATATATATATAGACACGAGGGTCAGCCATTGATACTTTGCTGGTTGCACTTTTCATCTCATCTTCTCCCTTCGATAAACCCTAAATTATCATCAAAATGGTACGTTATATATATGTTTTTTTTTTCACAGAAAAAAATGATTTAGGATAAATTTTGAGAAAAAAAATAAATAAAAAAATTGTCTCTAACATCGTTGAAAAGTCGAATTTTTGGAAAGTCGAAGAGAATGCGAGACAGACCAGCAATAAAATAAATGTCAGTTTTGCCCCTCGCGTGGAAATCATCTCGGACGATCCTTTTTCACTCCTTGTGTGTTTTTTTTTCTCTCTCTCTCTCCTCGTCCCCAAAAAGTGCCCACAAATGTTTCAGCACACCCTGTCTTTACTGCTATATATATATATATATATTTTTTTTTTGTTTTCTTGTTGAAACGAAGCAAGAGGTATGAAGAGACTTGTAGAGGAGCAAACTTTTCGCCTTCTTATTTTCTTAAGCTCGACTCGAATAGACGACATTACAGAGTATATCCGATCGAGCTTGCCATTATATGGAATAATTTTTCCACTTTGGAAATTTTATTAAAAATTTCAAATTTTTTTTTGATTTTTTTTTAGCTTAAATCGTTCAAGAACATAAGCAGACGTTCGCTTTTTTCGCCATTTTTTTTTTCTTACCAAACGAGAAAAAATAATACAATAGACGACATCACAGAGTATATCCGATCGAGCTTGCCATTATATGGAATAATTTTTCCACTTTTGAAATTTTATAAAAAATTACAAATTTTTTTTTGATTTTTTTTTAGCTTAAATCGTTCAAGAACATAAGCAGACGTTCGCTTTTTTCGCCATTTTTTTTTTCTTACCAAACGAAAAAAAATAATACAATAGACGACATCACAGAGTATATCCGATCGAGCTTGCCATTATATGGAATAATTTTTCCACTTTTGAAATGTTATAAAAAATTTCAAACTTTTTTTTGATTTTTTTTTAGCTTAAATCGTTCAAGAACATAAGCAGACGTTCGCTTTTTTCGCCATTTTTTTTTTCTTACCAAACGAGAAAAAATAATACAATAGACGACATCACAGAGTATATCCGATCGAGTTTGCCAGTATATGGAATAATTTTTCCACTTTTGAAATGTTATAAAAAATTTCAAACTTTTTTTTGATTTTTTTTTAGCTTAAATCGTTCAAGAACATAAGCAGACGTTCGCTTTTTTCGCCATTTTTTTTTTCTTACCAAACGAGAAAAAATAATACAATAGACGACATCACAGAGTATATCCGATCGAGTTTGCCAGTATATGGAATAATTTTTCCACTTTTTCCACCCCAAAAAGTGCCCACAAATATTTCAGCACCCCCTGCCTTTACTGCTACATATATAGTGCGCTATATATATATATATACATATATATATTTTTTTGTTTTCTTCTTGAAACGAAGCAAGAAGTATGAAGAGAGTTATAGAGGAGCAAACTTTTCGCCTTCGTATTTTCTTAAGCTCGACTATCTCTGTATTGCCAACACAAGTCGAATTGAACATTTTCGTTTGGGCCTTATGTGCTTGTGCTGGTATATTTAAGAACGTCCATATATAATATGGAAAGCAAAGAGCAGCTACGAGGGTGGTCGGGAAATATACTGCTAAACTTCCGTACCAGAGAGAGAGAGAGAGAGAGAGAGAGAGAGAGAGAGTGAGAAACTTTTTCATTGTATTTCTCGTTTCCGCCCATGTGCGACGCACACGCGACTTTCAGTCAGAATGTACAAGGAGAAAGTATAGAAACGGGAAGTAGAAAAAATAAAAATGTGAGAAAAAATAAATTTTTCACGAGAAACTTCAACACAAAATGATGTCAAATTTGACAATATTAACGATAATTTTACTAAACGTTAAATTTACTCGGCTCTGTAACGATATACGAGCTCGAGAAAATTTTACTCTCAATGACGAGATACGGAAAAAATTACAATCGAAAGAAAAAAATAAAATCAAACTTTTTTTTACCCCTCAATATAAATAAATTCTCTCGAGGAATATAACAGATGGTGAGAATTCCCGTGGCGAATTTAATTTCCGGTCAGGATCGTCGATGAGAGTCTCGAAAAATTGATAAATAAATTGTTGCGTTTGTCTTGTCCGTCAAAACGAATAGAAAAAATTTACTCTTTCAAAATCTATAACACAATTTTTTTTTTTATTCCATCATGAACGTTATTATCGTTTTTTTTCTTTTCTTTTCTGTAAAATTTTGCGCAATTTGAATTTTTCCTCGAGATGGGGGAATCCTTGAGGGCTAAAATTTGTTGATTTGTAGGAAGAAAAAATGACCTTGATCCTAGATTTTGAAGTAAACACTCTTGGCGACCTGGTTCCTCAGTTATAGACTCTTTTAGTCTTTGTGAGTGACGAGACGAGAAAGCAAAAGAGTAATAATATCCACACGTATATATATATACATCTATATATATATATATATATATACAGCTCTCTCTCTCTCTCTCTATATATATATATATATACAGCTCTCTCTCTCTCTCTCTGTCTATATATATATATATAGCTCTCTCTCTCTCTCTCTCTATATATATATATATATATATATATATATATATAGCAGAGTGTATGCCCGATGAGAAGTGAATTGAATACCTCGTGTCGAAAATAGCGTGGCGAATTTCTGTCGACCCGAACGAATTCCTCGACGAGAATATTGCCCGGGGGGTCTCGGATTTTTCTCTCTCTCTCTCTCTCTCTCTCTCTCTCTGTAGCGAAAAGTCGAAGGATATTCTTCTTCCTGGATGCACACCAGAGAGAGAATCTCGAGCGAAGAAAGATGGTCAATAAGTTATAGAATATAAATATGTGACCTTTTCCATTTTCCATTTTCAATTTTCAATTTTCCATTTTCCATTTTCCATTTTCAATTTTCC
>CAVLGY010000111.1:0-10000 GCA_963669185.1 Dyspetes luteomarginatus | reverse complement strand
AAAACTCCCATGTCCCCTTTCACGCCTCTATAGTACTCTGAAAATCCCTTCAGGGTGTATACGAGCCTGTTGTGCAACGTTATAAGTACATATATGTGTATCCACACATTTTACTGTATCGACTATATATGTGTATCTACACATTTTACTGTATCGACTATATATGATATATATATATATATATATATAAATGTAACAGCAGAAGGGGAGGTGGCGGGGTTCTTTCCATAAGCTGAGACATGCACGAATTCAGAATTCATTGCATGCACGACAGCGAATACCGACAGGATGTTCCGCAGCTCTGTGGGAAAATGTTAAGGGTGGGTTATTCGAGCTTACACGTACAGCATCATTGTTATACATCTATATATATATATATATATCCGCACACACACACACACACACATATATATATATATATATATATATATATATATATATATATATGTGTGTGTGTGTGTGTGTGTGTATGTATATGCATATGTTCATTCCCCATACATAGAGACGTTTACGTATGTTCACTTGTGCTTATATTCGTACTGAGTGGCTGCGATGCTGGTTCGAGACCGCGACACCCTAATGCATTCCGGCTGGGAGAACGAACAGCCAGACCGCGCGCCGTGCCACTCGATTGAGAATGCGCCCAGCCAATTTCCTCTCGCTTGAGCATCAACCATACAGGGAGAACAAAATACGAACGTGTCTGCCACATGGAGATTTCAAGCTTACACCATGCTTGAAATTTCGACAATTTTAAGGCTCTCGCTGAAATGACGAATGGCAACTTTCAACAATATTTTTCTGTTTTATAGCGAAATTGTGATTTTACAGTATGTAAGACAGAATGGGATATTTGCAACGAATTTGATTATTATACTGATTGCACATTGAATAAATTGTTTAATTTTTTTCAGTTATTCGTTGAATTTTTATAAAAATATAATCATTTGAATTAAATGATTTATTTATCTCTATTCTTGTGTATTATAGTATATGATATAATAATAACTATATAATAACTTTAGTACAATAACTTTTAACTTTAGACTGCCGAAGGTTATTGAAAAATTCATGGCACAAAATCTCGTTCTATGAAAAAATTTGTGCATCAATATTTTAGAGGAAATGCAATAACTTTTGATTATATTCATCATCAGTATTTCGCGATTTTTTTTTAACCAGAAATATGAGGCTAGAATTACGTTTAAGGAGTCCCATCATAGACCCTCCATTAATTTAAGACGAGAATTAAGTTGCACCTACGACATACACGTGTGTATATCTATATAGAGACGTATGCATTTTCTTAGAGGTGCATATCCATAGAGGCACGTATTTCTTGGCCAAGAGAGAGCTTTAAGACCTTTCGGGTGTTACATGTGCTCGGACGAACAGTCTTGAAAATTATCTCGAGTGAATTTCCTCACGCTTGAGGAGAAGAAAATACGAACGTGTCTGCCACATGGAGATTTCAAGCTTACACCATGCTTGAAATTTCGACAATTTTAAGGCTCTCGCTGAAATGACGAATGGCAACTTTCAACAATATTTTTCTGTTTTATAGTGAAATTGTGATTTTACAGTATATAAGACAGAATGGGATATTTGCAACGAATTTGATTATTATACTGATTGCACATTGAATAAATTGTTTAATTTTTTTCAGTGATTCGTTGAATTTTTATGAAAATATAATCATTTGAATTAAATGATTTATTTATCTCTATTCTTGTGTATTATATATGATATAATAATATAATATTATTATATATAATATAACAACTTTAGTACAATAACTTTTAAGTTTACACTGACGAAGGTTATTGAAAAATTCATGGCATAAAATCTCGTTCTATGAAAAATTTTGAGCATCAATATTTTAAAGGAAATGCAATAACTTTTGATTATATTCATCATCAGTATTTCGCGATTTTTTTTAAACCAGAAATGTGACGAAATGTGACGAGAATTAAGTTGCAGCCATCACATACACGTGTGTATATCTATATAGAGACGTATGCATTTTCTTAGAGGTGCATATCCATCGAGGCACGTATTTCTTGGCCAAGAGAGAGCTTTAAGACCCTTCGGGTGTTACATATGCTCGGACGAACAGTCTTGAAAATTATCTCCAGTGAGAGAGGCAAATTCTCTATATACATATATAGTTTCCAACTTGCCTGCGAAGACCCTTTTCTACCTCTGTCTTGGAGTCATCCAACGTGTAAGTCAGCGTGTAATCGTTTCAAAGTCGTGGCCTTTCGGGCACTCTGTAGATAACACTGTGGAGGAGAATATTCACAAGGAAACAGTATGTGAGAGTAAAAGTGAGAGAGACAGAGAGAGAGAGAGATAGAAAGGGGGGGAGAGAGAGAGAGAGAGAGAGAGAGAGAGAGAGAGAAAGATAGAAAGGGAGAGAGAGAGAGAGAGAGAATTTTGCAACGGAATAGAGAATGCAGAAGCCAGAAGGTAGAACATGACAGAGCATCGTATATAGTAGAGGAGGACACACAACCAAGCAAGAGCGACTTCCTACAAGGCATGTTATTCGTCGTTTGAGTTTCTCCACGACGTGTATTGCCCGTAGTGCCCCGAGGTTGCCTCGTCGGGTTAATTGGGTTAGCCGGATCAGCGAGAGGTTATACATGAGAGAAGGTCATCCAACGCGATGCTTGTGTGCAAGGGTGCATGTGCCGTAGATTCACTTACATACACTGCATGCTGGAGGTAACGCGTACTTTCAGCTTCGTAACGAACAGCTGGAAAACCCTGAACTAGATCTATTCCTATATATATATAGGAACAAATCTAATATATATATATATGTATACACATAGTGGAGTTCCTTGTAAAGTTTCGGCAATGGCACTGGAGAAACAAGGAATCTTGATCGTTGCTCTCATCTTTCCAGAGTCGCCTAAACTCTCTCGTCTTTTTCAGTCTAGCTTCTTGGTCACAAAGTTTTCAGTAAAGCTAGAGCGGACTTGACTCAGTGTGTTAAGGAGTTGTAAGGGATCACCTTGTCATTAGGAACCTATAAAGAGTCTGAACCATCTGAATCATCTAAAATGGCCGTGACAAGTGTCGTGTTTGTAAACTGCTTGCAAGAGCTTTTGGTCAACCGGGGTCAATTTTGAATGATGACATGTCACTCTTTATAGAGTGAATTTATAGGGATGAAAAATGATCCTGGTACAACTTTCCAAAAATTCCACCTGTTTGATGGCAAATCCAATGACATTTCCCACGATATTATTATTATCAGAAAGCCATTTTATCGTCAACTAACCCACTCGACTCGATCCATTCCAATTTTTCCAAGAATTTTCAGTGAATATCACATTGACGCTATCTCACCTGGAGCTTCGGTTGGTATGCAAACGAGATAAAGAGCGAGAGAGTGTACGGACGTTTTTCTTTTTCTCGGTTTATATAACCGAGAGAGAGAGCGTTTTCGTACAGTATATAATATACTAAAGTTGGGTCAAAGGTAAGCGCGTGTAAGTGAACAAAGTGATCACCTTGTCATTAGGAACCATCTGAATCATTTAAAATGGCCGTGACAAGTGTCGTGTTTGTAAACTGATTGCAAGAGCTTTTGGTCAACCGGGGTCAATTTTGAATGATGACATGTCACTCTTTATAGAGTGAATTTATAGGGATGAAAAATGATCCTGGTACAACTTTCCAAAAATTCCACCTGTTTGATGGCAAATCCAATGACATTTCCCACGATATTATTATTATCAGAAAGTCATTTTATCGTCAACTAACCCACTCGACTCGATCCATTCCAATTTTTCCAAGAATTTTCAGTGAATATCACATTGACGCTATCTCACCTGGAGCTTCGGTTGGTATGCAAACGAGATAAAGAGCGAGAGAGTGTACGGACATTTTTCTTTTTCTCGGTTTATATAACCGAGAGAGAGAGCGTTTTCGTACAGTATATAATATACTAAAGTTGGGTCAAAGGTAAGCGCGTGTAAGTGAGCAAAGTGATCACCTTGTCATTAGGAACCATCTGAATCATTTAAAATGGCCGTGACAAGTGTCGTGTTTGTAAACTGATTGCAAGAGCTTTTGGTCAACCGGGGTCAATTTTGAATGATGACATGTCACTCTTTATAGAGTGAATTTATAGGGATGAAAAATGATCCTGGTACAACTTTCCAAAAATTCCACCTGTTTGATGGCAAATCCAATGACATTTCCCACGATATTATTATTATCAGAAAGTCATTTTATCGTCAACTAACCCACTCGACTCGATCCATTCCAATTTTTCCAAGAATTTTCAGTGAATATCACATTGACGCTATCTCACCTGGAGCTTCGGTTGGTATGCAAACGAGATAAAGAGCGAGAGAGTGTACGGACGTTTTTCTTTTTTTCGGTTTATATAACCGAGAGAGAGCGTTTTCGTACAGTATATAATATACTAAAGTTGGGTCAAAGGTAAGCGCGTATAAGTGAGCAAAGCTTTAGTGAACTTCTCGCGCAAGAACCCGAGGACGATATCCCGTGCTGGATGGCCGTGTAACGAACTCTCTCTCTCTCTCTGTCTCTCTCCCTGGGCTCTGAATGAAGACTCAACCTGGATACCCTTAGCATAAGGCCAATTAATTACGACCTTCGTGTGCTCTCCCATATATATATATATATATATATATATATATATATATATATATATGTATAGTTTCGTTCAACTCCGTTGGACTCTGCGCCGCAACTGGGCAAAGATCCAGTGGAGGTCCAGGAAATTTCGACATGGGTATATAGAATCATCCCTTTCTCCCATATATGCGTTTCGTATACGCTCGCCTCATTTTATCACGAGGCAATATATATATATATATATATATATATATATACGTGGCTATGATATGCTGGGCATTCCATATCCATACCATTAAAGGGGATGAATCTCTTCTCTATATATGTATGGAAGAGTTTCAACCCCTATATATGCCTCGTTTCTAAGACCTTATAAGGCGTATCTCTATGTTTTTAAAGAGCACATACGCCTTTATGTTTTTCAATCCGCGATATATTTAGTTCAGAATGTCCTACATTAGAGGTTTAACGTTCCACCTTATGCATGGGTTCTGCAACCCTTGCCACCTGTTTCCCGTTAACCTCTGGGATACCTTGCGTACATACAAAGCCGTACGTACATTATTCTCGGGGCTAAGTACGTCTTCTCATAGCTACTCTATTACCCTAAAACGAAGATAAATGTCTGGTATATATGAAGCCTCGGATATTATACCGTTGAATATAATATTCATGTATTACTTCATGGATTCTTTATCATAAATAGTTGGTCGTATATGTAACATTGGAGATGCTATTATCATTATTATTATGAGGAGTCTGACCCATCGCGTCTATGGGCTGCACACGCGATTCAGCATAATGTGACTCTCTCTCTGTCTGTCTATCTCTTTCTCTCTCTCTCTCTCTCTCTCTCTCTCTCTCTCTCTCTCTCCCTCTCTCTCTTTCTCTCAGTCTGTCTGTCTATCTCTTTCTCTCTCTCTCTCTCTTATTCTCTCTTTTGGGTACTTTTCCTATTCTTTGGCGCTTCCTCATTCTCTCGTATTTCTCTCGTCGCTCGCGCGCTGGCAGTAAAATACATTATTCATTCGGTTTCGTCCGGTTTTTACTGCACTGACTATGTGGGTAAGACAGAGAGAGAGAGAGAGACAGAGCCAGAGAAAGAGAAAGAGAGAGAGAAAGAGAGAAAGAGAGAGACAGAGAGAGACAGAGAGAGACAGAGAGAGAGAGAGAGAGAGAAAGAGAGAGAGAGAGAGAGAGAGAGAGAGAGTATACGAAGATGTTGGAACGGGAGTTGCTCACTGCCCATTTTTCGCGAAGTATACAGTCAACGCCCTTCGTATCCCCTCTTTTACCCCCTATATATATATATAGCTATCACGTATATACCAGCAGATCTGTCGACTTCTTCACTCCACTACGGCATTACGGCCTCCTCGTGCCTTTATACATTTATGCATTTCCGGGCTACGTCCACTTTGAAAGTGCGAGAAATTCGTGTATATGACGCAACGAATATATATACATATCGGCTACCAAACGCGGAGAAGGAAAGCTCTCTCTCTCTCTCTCTCTCTCTCTCTCTTTCTCTTTCTCTTTCTCTTTCTCTTTTGCAACCAATGAAGTGGACGAGGAAGATCCAATGGGCTCTGTGCATGTTTGCAAAAGCTCCAAAGTTTGCAAAACTCTCGACGATCGATCGTTAGCTTATCCTGTCTTGACAGTGTCCAAAGAATTTGCTAAAAAGTGTTGAAAAGGTCAATTGTACGACGAGCCACAAAAGTGTTTATTAAAAATTTATGAGGGCAAAATGCCAAAAATTGCCATTATATTCTCAATATTTTATTTATATATATATATATATATATATATATATATATATATATATAGCACATAGTGTGAGATCATAGTGCGAGATCCTCTCACATTTCACCCTCTCTCTCTTTCTCTTTCTCTTTTGCTACCAATGAAGTGGGTAAGGAAGATCCAATGGGCTATGTGCATGTTTGCAAAAGCTCCAAAGTTTGCAAAACTCTCGACGATCGATCGTTAGCTTATCCTGTCTTGACAGTGTCCAAAGAATTTGCTAAAAAGTGTTGAAAAGGTCAATTGTACGACGAGCCACAAAAGTGTTTATTAAAAATTTATGAGGGCAAAATGCCAAAAATTGCCATTATATTCTCAATATTTTATATATATATATATATATATATATATATATATATATATATATATATATAGCACATAGTGTGAGATCATAGTGCGAGATCCTCTCACATTTCACCCTCTCTCTCTTTCTCTTTCTCTTTTGCTACCAATGAAGTGGGTAAGGAAGATCCAATGGGCTATGTGCATGTTTGCAAAAGCTCCAAAGTTTGCAAAACTCTCGACGATCGATCGTTAGCTTATCCTGTCTTGACAGTGTCCAAAGAATTTGCTAAAAAGTGTTGAAAAGGTCAATTGTACGACGAGCCACAAAAGTGTTTATCGAAAATTTATGAGGGCAAAATGCCAAAAATTTCCATTATATTCTCAATATTTTATATAAATATCACGTGGATGTGGCTGACAGTGACAAAACTGAAGTGTGAGATCCTCTCACATTTCACCCCCTCTCTCTCTCCTGTCTCTCAATTTCAATCCATCCTCAATTTTGCCGTTGAATTTAATTTTAGATTTCCCCGACGACCCAGTTGTCATTCCAAAAGTCATACATATTAGATCGCAACCAGTTGCCAGAAATAGATATAACGAGAAAAAAAAAAAAAAAATGAATCAAAAAACAGATAATTGGATCGATCCTCCGTTGAACCGTGTGACCTTTTCAAAAGTTCATTTACCAAAATAACAATTTCTCCACTCTCCATCACCTCTGAAATTAATGAGACTCCATTTTCAGCTCGTTTCTTTCGTTCTATTGTATGTGTAATTTGTGCATTTCAATACGAGAATTGTGCAACGGGCTCATCATTATATAAGCTCATTATATACGAGAACATGATATTGCCATCGTTTCTGACCCCTGTGACCCCTTCTCTACCTGCCATACGAACTATCGCTGTTTGATGCAGGACATATAGATATATGTCAAAACGAGCTATATCTTTGTATATGATAAAATTCCATATGTATATGCGTAGAGTATGTCGTGTGTGTACAAACAATTCGTGTTGTATAGGGGTAGCGAGGAAACTGGGTAAGGGTGGTTTTAGGGTGGATATTGTGATGGTGATGCATGCAATCTCGCAATTATGAGGCGTCCGAATAAATTACCCTTGGTCACGTATATATATATATATATATATATATATATATATATATATATATATATAGGAGAAAGCAGCAAGAGGAGGAGAGTGGGGGAGAAGATCTCGCGGAGAGGACCATCACGATGAGCGGTAGGGGTCGGAGTGTTTGTTTGTTTGATGGTCAGCTTTTAGCCAGTAAAAACATAGTTAACGCACACACATACATATATATATATATATATATATATATATATATATATATATATATATATATAGAGACATATTATACTAGATATATATATATAGACATATACTAGATATACAACATCAGGCAATGATTGCGCAACAATTGTGAAATAGCCAGTACAGTTTGGACCCACGCTCGGGGCACAAACCCTCCTCTATATATTCGCTAGGGGAAGCCCCAAACATTGTATATCACATGGGAAATGTATAGCTCCAAAATCCACACATATATATATATATAGGCCTACATCCATCTCTCATATGTGTGCTATATATGCATATATATATATATATATATATATATATATATATATATATATATATATATATATATATATACATATATATATATATATACATATATATATATAGCTCATGTATAAATCGCGTTATATTACGTCTATATACAAAACGAAAACACACGCAATAAACCCGTTGATAATTCAGACGAGTCTGCATGTATATATATATATATATGTATAGTGAGAGCCTGCTCCAGGGCATTTCACTCTTCTCTCTGAATCTATACACGTATATATTTACCGTATATACCATATTGTTCATCCCCATTCTCATATACCAAGGCAATTCCTAGGGGGATGAATAAAAAATGAGAGGTCTCGTCCGCGCGAAACGCGACTCGCCTCAAGTGATTTAAAGTCGTTCCATTCATGATGAAAAAAAATAATAAAATATCTATATATGTATATTTGTTTTTTTTTTTTTTGTTTCCAAATGAAAAAGTAAAGTTTTCGTTTAATTACGATGAGAAGAAAGAAAAATTGTATATAAAAATATAATTGAAGAAGAATCCTTCAATAATTAAATGGAGGATAAAAAAAAAAAAAAAAAGTAGAAAAAGTAGATATTGTAATCCGTGGAGAGGACGAAAAAGAGAGCGAGAGAGAGAGAGAGAGAGAGAGAAGCAGTTGCCAGACTATCCGGGTACCTACAAAGCAGGGTAGACTGCATTGTTGTATCTGTCGAAAAGTACAAGGGAGGGAGAGAGAGAGAGAGAGAAGGGATATTGTTAAATCCTCGGCAAAGCTCGAAACCCTGGCATGGAGAGGGAGAGAGAAAGGGAGAAGAGAAAGGGAGACGATGAGACACACCGCGAACGGACGTTACGTTACAGCAGGAAGCCTTCCTGTTCACGATAAATCCTCCCTTATCCGGTATACAGGTATTCGTGAGCTGCTTCCATGGCCCCCATCGCTATATATATATCGCTATATATTCTGTATAACGTTTCTATGTACATCGGCTCTCGCATTCGCTCGGATCTCCACTTTGTTTTCATCGACAGGTGGATCGAACGCACTTGTATGTACATGGATGTGACACTATAGTTGCCAATAGAGACGTATCTATACTACATTTAACCTTCCAACCCCCTACGACCGCCACCCTATATGAGACCCAACCCCAATAATATTATATATATATATATATATATATATATATTATATATATATATATATATATATGTGTGTGTTTGATTAGCCGCCCATATGACACCCACTTCAATAATATTATATATATATATATATATATATATTATGTGTTTAGCGTACCATCCCCCTTTAGGGGATGTAAACTGTAGTACTACTTTCTAGACATAAGCACAGCCGATATGGCTTCTGTACGGTAAAACGCATCATACCTTATATAGTATATAATACATGTTATTTATTGATGATTTATATATATATGTAACGTCAAAAAGGCATATAAGCTATGCACGTGCACACTCGATACGCCTTTCTAACTTTATGCCATCCATATGCACATATATATATATATATATATATTGTTATATTAGCTATATAACGCAATATATACGCTATATCTGGGTATATATGTACAACCGATGATTTGTTCGACGGTTACACGGCGTGTTTACACGCGGGATTCGACAGCCGCGCCCCTCCCCGCCGGTGATAAAATAT
>CAVLGY010000110.1:5000-20394 GCA_963669185.1 Dyspetes luteomarginatus | reverse complement strand
GAGAGAGAGAGAGAGAGAGAGAGAGGAAGAGAGGAAGAGAGAGAGAAAGAGAGAGGAAAAGAGAGACGAGTGAATATAATTTCCCTGGTGTGCTATAAATCGCGGTTGAGGGTGTTGGCGAGCTCGAACGAGCTCTCTGTGGCAATACGAGAGTGAAATATCTCTTGGGGAAAAAAAAAGAGTGAGAGAGAGAGAGAGAGAGAGAGCAGCGACGAGGGATGAAAAAAGGAACGAACCAACTGGTGAACTGGTGGACTCTGACTCTGGCGCTGCCTCAATTTCTCTCTTGCATCAATTGGAGAATGGACGAGAGTTGCAAAGAGGGCAAGAAAAATTTGATCTGGGTCAACATATCGAATCGATTATATTCGCGCGCTATGTAAACTCGATTTGATTATACTGACATGATTAATATATATATACATGCACGTTAATGGATTTGTGTGTGGATTTGTATATATATATATATATATATATATATATATATATATATATATATATATATATCTCTATATATATACATGTATATATATGTATATGCACGTTAATGGATTTGTGAGTGTGTAAACCGTTCGTAAGAGTTTTCTGCGAGTACCGAGAGTACCTGAGTGCCGAGCTCTCGATTTACTCGTTATTCCCATGGGAAGACGACAAGGAGCGGCGTTGATGACGACGACGACGACGTCGACGACGACAACGACGACGACAACAATGAAATCAATTAGAAATTCAATATATTTCTCGCACACAAAAAAAAATTTAGATGTGACAAATTTTCATCCCTCTCGTGGCTCATCGTTTTTTTTTTCCTCCCTGAGTCTCTGAGTGATTACAGGAAAGCGCGAAAACGCGAGAGGATATTATAATTAAATGTCCGATAACCGCACATTCTCTCCTTCGTACTTTTTCTCGAAGCTCGGGGGTGGTAAAAAAAAACACCCCGAATAAGGTAAAAAGCACCGAAGTGAAATTAAAGAAATTTTATTCCTCTTCTGGTTGGTGTGTGGCCAAGAGAAAAGTGGAAGGGAGCAAGAAATGTAATTACTCAATCGTCGTCGTCGTCGTCGTCGTTTTTTTCCTTTTTTTTCTCCTTCTCTTTGACGAAAAGCAACGAGAGCAACGAGGCACAAAGTTCGCGCGATAAAATGTAAAAAAAAATTTGAACCGAATATTTTAATCGATATATTTTTATAATCGATGCAAAATTTTATTACAAATTGTAGAATTTTCATATCCCAAAAAACATCGAGATTTTCATCATAATCTTGCATATATATATATATATATATATATTGCAGTATCGATATTGACTTTGCTTCTGTGTATTCTCGTTTAACGAACTAAATATTCATTGTTTTTTTTCTTTATCGTGAATAATTTTAAAGCTTCAGGCGTTCGTCGATAAATATCATGAACGATAAATGCGACATTTATAATGTCATTAAAGATCTATATATATATATAAAAATAATTAAAATTTCGTATAAAATAAAATTGTATGCGAATGAAAAATATAATTGAATCGCTTCTCATTTAGCTTTTATCGTAAAAATTGAATTATGATAAATGTTATGATTACGTGTACATATATATATATATATATATATATATATGTATATTGTTTGTCAGGAGATCCGATTAAAATAGGGGATGAATTCATCGCATTTGCATCCATCGAGTCAAAAAATATATATATAAAAAAAATAATATGTATCAACGCGTACATACGCGTATATATGATTGAAAGATGAGATGTGCGTTATGTTGCTCGTTTGACGAGTTGAGTATAATTGTCGTGGACACTCGACACCCATCAACACTTTGATAAATTATTCCATGTGTGGCGGTGGCCTGTAATTATATATATATAGCATATAGGCGGGCTATATATATATATAGCCTATAGATGGGCTATATATATATATATATATATATATAGCCTATAGGCAGGCTATATACATATATATAGCATATAGGTGGGCTATACATACATATAGCCTATAGGTGGGCTATATACATATATATAGCCTATAGGCGGGCTATATACATATATATAGCATATAGGTGGGCTATATACATATATATAGCCTATAGGTGGGCTATATACATATATATAGCATATAGGTGGGCTATATACATATATATAGCCTATAGGTGGGCTATATACATATATATAGCATATAGGTGGGCTATATACATATATATAGCCTATAGGTGGGCTATATACATATATATAGCCTATAGGTGGGTTATATACATATACATAGCATATAGGTGGGCTATATACATATATATAGCCTATAGGTGGGCTATATACATATATATAGCCTATAGGTGGGCTATATACATATATATAGCATATAGGCGGGCTATATACACATATATATATATATATATATATATATATAGGTATATAGGTATGGTGGGGTTGACGTAACATCAGCATGAGAACTATTAGTGGCAGCGGGTAGCTGCAACGTTGACACGAGAGGGACTCGATCCTCGCCTCCACCAATCGAACTTTGCGGTCGACACAGGAGGCATCGCTCTCTCGCCTCTTGCTCGTACCTGCGACTCCGGATGTATAGCCAACATATATGTATATGCATATCAAAATGCATTATTAATCAATATCCTGGTCTAATTGATGCGTGATGCAAACCGATTAATAACCACGAGCCCCCTCTCTCTCTCTCTCTCTCTCTCTCTCTCATATGTAGATCGAAGCTTCATGTATACTATACCGAGAACTCGGTTACCGCATATCGATATCCCCACCAAAATTGTCACTCTACACTCGACATGAGATAATACATGCTATATATATATATATATATATATAGAGCATATATTATCTCATTATGTATTATATATATATATATAGCATGTATTATCTCCTGTCGAGTGTAGAGTGACAATTTTATATATATATATATATATATATAGCCTATAGGCGGGCGATCTATATGTATAAAGGTATGATGGGGTTATATATATATATATATATATATATATATATAGCATGTATTATCTCATGTCGAGTGTAGAGTGACAATTTTGGTGGGGATATGGAGTATATTATAAGTCCAGGCTATAATTCAAGTACAAGTATTCAAAACTGGACAAATTATTTCAAGTACCAAATACTTAAAGTACTTAAATTTTCTACTTAGAATTTTTTAAATAATCGAGCACAAAAAAAAATTTACAAATTTATATATTTTCATTCTAAAATTCTTCCCTCTCATTAATTCACAAAACTCTCTCGCTATTGTCAAATATGAATCGTTAAAATTTTCACTTTTTTTCACCAAGAGAAATTTTTGTGATACAAGCAAAAATTCTGATGACTGAGAAATGTTCAAATTTTTAATTTGTACTTTTTTTTTTCGTTCTCCATTGTTGTTTGGGCAGCGACGCGATCCTCATTGATGAGAAAATTCAAAATATAAAGTGTTAATAATTTTTTTTTTTATCAACAAGTAACAACGAAAAACTCGACTAATAATTATTTTCAAACAGTTTCTCATTATTTTGTTTGGCAAATTTTAATGAAGCATTTACGTCCCAGCTAGCCTTTACCGTATTGCATATATATACATATCAAACAAACTCTCGTATATATATATATATATATATTTACATAGGAGAGATCTATGTACTGGACACACATTTTTATATATATATATATATATATATACGAGAGATCTATCTACGAGAAACACATACATATATACACATATATATATACATATATATGTGTATATGTGCGTGAGGGATTTAAACTGGCATACGGTCTGTAGGTAGAAATTAGTATATGGTATATAGGGCGCTCAGAACATCTGCATCTGCGGCTGACGTAAAGTTCTCGGCTGGTTTCCTCTGGGCTGCTTTACCGCCGGAGAGAAATTCGAGACGGGCAATAGAACGTCCAGAATGCAGCAGCCCAACGGCGCCAGTCCCTTTGCTTTCTTTTATAAACAGCCGCAGGACACACGAGGAGGTAAATACGCGGATAGGTCCGTCGAGTTTGGTCCAATTATGATGTTCTTGCAGCATCAAAATGCACCCTCGAGGCACTCGAGTGGTTGCAACAATTTCAATAGATGTGAAAAACTAAGGGGATGATTTTTTTTTTTTTTTTTTTTTTTTTTTCATCCCTTCAAGCTTCAATTAATAAAACGAGAGTCACGCGATAGAAAAAAAAAATCTATCGAGATTGTGTATCACAATAGCAATAGAGAATGAGCCAAGAAGTTGAAAGAGAAGGGGAGGGTTTCACATCAGCCATTTTATCACCGGATTTATCTTTCGGTCTGATAGAACTTTGCTCGATGGAGCACTCGGTGTCTTCTCACCTGTCTCTGAGCTTTGCTCGATTTGCTGCTGTGTGTGCCCTTTGATTCTCTCGTGTCTGCGCTTGAACACAGCAGGGTGAAAACACCCTTGGAAAAAGCTCCAACGTATATATATATATACATATATCTATATATGTTTCCTGAAGCTCCCGTTCGCTCTCTCTCTCTCTCTTTCTTCCTCTCTCCCTCTCCCTCTCCCTCTCTCCCTCTCTCTCTCTCTCTCTCTCTCTCTCTCTCTCTCTCTTTCTTCCTCTCTCCCTCTCCCTCTCTCTCTCTCTCTCTCTCTCTCTCTCTCTCTCTCTCTCTCTCTCTCTCTCTCTCTCTTTCTTCCTCTCTCCCTCTCTCCCTCTCTCTCTCTCCCTCTCTCTCTCTCTCTCTCTCTCTCTCTCTCTCTCTCTCTCTCTCTCTCTCTCTCTCTCTCTCTCTCTCTCTCTCTCTCTCTCTCTCTCTCTCTCTCTCTCTCTCTCTCTCTCTCCCACACACACACACACCCTTTACACCGAGGTTCGCTCAACCCCGAGTTGTTTTATGGGACGGAACTAGCGATAATTGCATCGTATAATTAACGCCTCCGGCATCCCGGTGAACGCTCTGTGCACCCCTGCGGCTCCCAGCCGTTTTCCTTTCCTCTTCTCTATCTGACCTCTCATCCTATCCACTTGGCGTGCCTGGCCTGATTTTGATGTGAGATTGGCTCAAGTCCATAGCAGCAAAATTTCCCTTTGCCTATCTCACCTTATTATTCTAGACGAGGCACGACTATATATATATATATAGCCGTGCCTCGATTAATATATATATATATATATATTTATATTAATCACCCAATTTAGGTGTTAAAGATTTCAGCTCGCACATAACTATTACGTAAGCCCGATGAGTCTGTTAGATGATTTTTTTTTTTGTAAATATTTCTGCTGCAGCTTTATACTCGGGAAATCATAGTTTTGTAACGACGATGACAACGGCACCCTTGTGGCCTCCAGCGATTTGGTTTTCTTCTTCTCTATTCAAATCAAATTTTAAACTCTTAATAAATGACGAGTGCGGCACATCTTAAAATTTTTTGCCAGCGATCCCTTTTCGCGAGGAACTTTTTAACGTATAAATCTATACTTTTTTATGATGGGAATTGAAAAAAAAAATGAAATGAAACATATATAATATATCCGAGCTAATTTAGATGTTATTGAAGCTTTTGGCTTGCATATAGCTATTATCTAGATCAGATAAATCTATCTGATGTCTTTTTTTTTCTGCAAATCTTTCGGTTGCAATTTTATACTGGAAAAAAAATTTGAAATGAAACGTATATAATATATCCGAGCTAATTTAGATGTTATTGAAGCTTTTGGCTTGCATATAGCTATTATCTAGATCCGATGAATCTATCTGATGTCTTTTCTTTGCTGCAATTTTTTCTGTTGCAGCTTCATACTCGAGAAATCATCAATACTTAATGACGACGACAATGATGTCGACGAAATGTGGACGAGGGCTGACGTGACCAAAAGACAAAGAAACGAGGAAGGTCTGAATAACCGAGCAAGTGTCTTGGATAAAGGGAGGATTCTTCGTGTAAGGGTGAGAGGCGGGAAAGAGCCCGTATATCGTTGGCAAGATGATACTGAGGCACCAGCGCTGAAAGCCCCAAGTGACGCGAGAGGAAGAACGAGGACGAGATATGATGCGACAAGCAAAAGGACCGAAAGCTCTGCGGCTCGCTCGCAAGAGAACTTTGAGCATGGCACTTTGGGGATTGTGGATTAGTGGATTTATCATAGCAGCTGTGCCCCACGTTTACTCCCAGCTACCATGGACGCCCATTTACATCAGTGAACAGAGTCAGTATATATAATCCTCTATATTTTATCTTACATTTCCTGTCGTTTCTTCTTCTTTTTCTTCTTCTTCTTCTTCTTCTTCTTCTTCTTCTTCTTTATTTTTTGTTTACTCTTCTCAAGAGACATTATACAAGAGCTCACCGATATTATCATCGCTCGAATAAGCTGTATGAGATGAACACATATTTTAGCGAGGGGAAGCGTATCATTGAGACGGAAAAAAATGGAGAATTATGAGCTCAGAGTATCGGTGTCGTCAGAAAGCGATAAAATTGAAATTTCACGTGGACCAGACTAAACTCACTGTAGCGTACATCGAAGCGTAACGTAGCGTAACGCAGCGTATACGTAGCGTATACGTAGCGTACACGTAGCGTACACGTAGCGTACACGTAGAGTATACGTAGCGTACACGTAGCGTACACGTAGCGTACACTCAGCGTACACTCAGCATACACTCAGCGTACACTTAGCGTACACTTAGCGTACACTTAGCGTACACTTAGCGTACACGTAGCGTACACTCAGCGTACACTCAGCGTACACGTAGCGTACACTCAGCGTACACTCAGCGTACACTCAGCGTACACTCAGCGTACACTTAGCGTACACTTAGCGTACACGTAGCGTACACTCAGCGTACACTCAGCGTACACGTAGCGTACACTCAGCGTACACTCAGCGTACACTCAGCGTACACTCAGCGTACACTTAGCGTACACTTAGCGTACACTTAGCGTACACGTAGCGTACACTTAGCGTACACTTAGCGTACACTTAGCGTACACTTAGCGTAAACTTAGCGTACACTTAGCGTACACTTAGCGTACACTTAGCATACACGTAGCGTACACTCAGCGTACACTCAGCGTACACGTAGCGTACACTCAGCGTACACTCAGCGTACACTCAGCGTACACTCAGCGTACACTTAGCGTACACTTAGCGTACACGTAGCGTACACTCAGCGTACACTCAGCGTACACGTAGCGTACACTCAGCGTACACTCAGCGTACACTCAGCGTACACTCAGCGTACACTTAGCGTACACTTAGCGTACACTTAGCGTACACGTAGCGTACACTTAGCGTACACTTAGCGTACACTTAGCGTACACTTAGCGTAAACTTAGCGTACACTTAGCGTACACTTAGCGTACACTTAGCATACACGTAGCGTACACTCAGCGTACACTCAGCGTACACGTAGCGTACACTCAGCGTACACTCAGCGTACACTCAGCGTACACTCAGCGTACACTTAGCGTACACTTAGCGTACACGTAGCGTACACTTAGCGTACACTTAGCGTACACTTAGCGTACACTTAGCGTACACTTAGCGTAAACTTAGCGTACACTTAGCGTACACTTAGCGTACACTTAGCGTACACTTAGCGTACACTTAGCGTACACTTAGCGGACACGTAGCGTATGACGTTATAGCGTACAGCATATACGTGTCTAAAAATTCAACCCTATAACCGATACGGCGCCAGTCGATTTTACCCGTATAACCTCCTCCACCTATCCACCCCCCCCGCGACCCTTTTTGCAATTTTTTCGTCAAACTTCGCGAAAAGTTCCACTCATGGATGGTTTGTCACACTTGTCCTCGAGCTCGTGTACAATCCATGTGTTGTGATGTGTTTTTTGCTAATAACTCTCGCGATTTTGGATATATGTTTGTCGTCTCTCTCTTTTTCATGTCGCGAAATGAAACAAGGAAAAAGTAGCGATGGGGATGAAGAAGAGAAACGAAACTGGTCGCGAACGAGTGTACTCATGGGTGTCATTGATAAATAGCCAAATCCAGCTATGTGCGATACGTATATATATATATATATATATATATATATATACGTATCGCACATAGCTGGATTTGGATATATATATATATATATATATATATATATATGTACTATATTGACGCGACTGCTGCTCCGACCATTACAGGACACTTTTTAATCGGGTAAAGTCGTCGGAGGTCACAACTGTGACTGCGGCAATTGCGTGTTTCCCAACCCCCCCCCCCCCTTCCTCCCTCCCTGCCCCACTGAACACATTTACCTCATCGACACGCGTTTTACTCTGACTCGTGTTTTCAATCGCGAGATCAATCTCGTGATGTGTTCATGCCATGTGCAATATACCAGCAATCGCTCTTTTTTCTCTGCTTTTCATCCCTTAACTCATGATCGGTAAACTCTATACATATATATATATATATATATATATATATATATATATATAGAACACTGTGCTATATTTTTCTCGAGTGTGTGTGTGTGAAATGCGATATGAGAATCGCGAGACAAAAAAAAATTATTCATCCCCGTAGCTACAATGTATCTCATTTTATCAATTTCATCCCCTATTACATTTTGTTATTACACACTGAGCCCTTTGAAACAATTTTGTAAGTGAACGAATTTTATTCCACCCTCAAAGTATTCAAAAAAAAATAAATACTCGTATAAAAAGTTTTGGAAAGATTTTCCGATGGCATCGAGGAGCTTTTTACACTTGAACTCATGATCCGTAAATTCTATATATATATATAGAAGACTGTGCTATATTTTTCCCGAGTGTGTGTGAAATGCGAATATGAGAATGGCGAGACAAAAAAAAATTATTCATCCCTGTAGCTACAGTGTATCTCATTTTATCAATTTCATCCCCTATTACATTTTGTTATTACACGCTGAGCCCTTTGAAACAATTTTGTAAGTGAACGAATTTTATTCCACCCTCAAAGTATTAAAAAAAAAAAAAACTCGTATAAAAAGTTTTGGAAAGATTTTCCGATGGCATCGAGGAGCTTCTTACACTTGAACTCATGATTCGTAAATTCTATATATATATATATATATATATAGAAGACTGTGCAATATTTTTCCTGAGTGTGTGTGTGAAATGCGAATATGAGAATCGCGAGACAAAAAAAAATTATTCATCCCCTTAGCTACAATGTATCTCATTTTATCAATTTCATCCCCTATTATGTTTTGTTATTACACGCTGAGGCCTTTGAAACAATTTTGTAAGTGAACGAATTTTATTCCATCCTCAAAGTATTGAAAATAAAATATAAATATTCGTATAAAAATTTTTAGTCGCGTCTATATGCATGCACGATCGTATGAGAGAAACGCGAACGTTTTCAAACGTGAATAAGTAAAATAGACACGAGGGCGAAAGGGATGAGCTTTTACGTTAAGAGAGTGGAAAGATTTTCCGATGGCATCGATGAGCTTTTTACACCTGAGCTCATCTCGAGTGTCTCAGAGGAGCATCTTTGAGCAATTGGACAATCATGACTGTAATATATATATATATATATATATGTATATAAATGTGTGTACGAATTACACTTCTATATATATATAGAAGTGTAATTTGTGCAAGCTCGGGACAGGGGGATGAAAATGGAAAAAAAAAATTCCTTCAAGCATCAATTAATCAATTAATTTATATATATATATGTATATACATAAAAAAATAAAAAAATTAAATGATGCTCGAAGGAAATTGTTTTTTTTTCTTCCATTCCATTTTCATCCCCGTGTCCCGCGAGCTTACACGACCTTATACTTCTCGTTACAATAATTCATTTTTTTTTCTTCTTCTTCTCATAATTCGCGTGGGATTCGTTACGCAATTTTTTAGTGTCTGCGAAAATACGCGAGGGTCTTATAAAAATTTATAATAAACTCTAGAGAGACTGAGTGATATCAAGATAGCCGAATCTCTATTTCAGTCACAAATTATCCACTGTAAAAAAATTAATTCACCTCAAAATCGAAGGCGAGTAATTTTAAAATTCTCGTTTTGCCTTTTTATAAAATTTATTCGCGAGCGTGGGGCTGGGCGGCGGAGCGGATCGTGGGGGGTGGCGGCTGGGGCGGCGGTGGGGGCAGGGGGGGTGGCGCCTCTCGCGCGCCACTTGCACGATTGCGGCAACGACGACAAATAAATCAATTCCAAATGTTCTCTCGACAAAGTAACTCAATTTCGGCGTGTGTGCGAGTGCCAAATTACGATTACACACGGAGTTTGAAAATTTATGTTACGAAAGTGTCAATTTTTCACAATGCTTATAAATTTTGCTCGCGCTGTCACGATATGCATCATGCGCAATGCAATGGAAGGGGCAGTACAATATATATATATATATATATATATTCTTTACACGATATATATATATATATTCTCTACACGATATATATATATATATTCTTTACACGATATATATATATATATTCTTTACACGATATATATATATATATTCTTTACACGATATATATATATATATTCTTTACACGATATATATATATATATATTCTCTACACGATATATATATATATATATATATATATATATATATATATATATATATATATATATACATAAATATGTATATATATAACGTGCAGAGAATAATGAGAATTCGCTACGAAATCGATCGACATGAGTCGCGAGAAACACAGCCAACTCTCGTTTCCTCCCTCACTTCCGGTTCGCCCAACTTTTAACTCGCTCTTTCGCCCATTCCATCGACAAACCACACAACTCTCTTTCCCTTTTTTTTTCTCTCTCTCTCTCTCTCTCTCTCTCTTTCGCCACCCCACAAGTAATACAGGCGATTCTCACCAATTTCTCCGATAATTCGTACAAGAATCGGTCCCGAAGCTTCGCCGTACAGCAGCGTCGAAGCAAAAGGAAAAAAATTTCGGCTTTGTCCAGCGCAATGCGCGTTCCTTTTCTTTGGCCAACTTTATTCTAGCTGTGCAGGAAAATAGCAGGTGGGGAAAATTGTTGGGTTAAAAAGTTGTTGGGTGGCAACATCACTCCGAATCGTTTTCGCGCGCCCTCTATGTACTCGCTCTATATGCTGCTCGTAAAAGCTCGCACGTATATATATATATATATATATATATGTATCGTGAATTTTCTTTTCTTCAATACTATTTACAGTGATATACTGATGCATCATTGAGTTTTGCTCATATATATATATATATATATATATATATATAAATATCTATACATAGTAATTATCCATCTAGCCATCTAGTAATTGATTTTCACTCTAATCCTGAAATATGTCATTGCAGCTTTTAATAAAATCACATTATATCGGGATATGAGAAATAAACAATAAATATCAATTTTTTTAATCATACAATATTGAGAAAAAACGTCGCTTAATTGGTCAATTTTTTAATTAATTAAATTAATTAAATTAATTAAATTAATTAAATCAACGTGTGTGTATTCGAGGGGACGGAAAAAAATGCCAAAAATTCTCTAGCAATAATACAGAATATGGAATATCACTATAAATTTTCATACAAAGTTTATAACCACACGAGACCCCTTTGAATTGGCATCAGCTGGGTATCGAGCAGCGGCAACACCAGCAGCAGCTTTTACGTAGCTTTGCGTTTGTCCTTTTCTATTATCTTACTTTTGCTTGCTTCGCTAAACTATATTAGCCCGTCTGGTCGTACTGTAGGGGTGGGGGGTGGGGTCGAGGGTGGATAGGACTCAGGTGTGGAACGGATTTCGATCGGTCTTTCGCCATGCAGTTGCCTTTTCCATAGTAGACGAGTCCTGTATATATATATATATATATATATATATATATATATATATATATATATATATATATATAAATGTGTGTGTAGTCTGCTATGGGAAAGCCAACTATATATATATATGTATATATGTGTGTGGTCTGCTATAGGAAAGCATATATATATATATATATATATATATATATATATATATATATATATATATACAAGCAAACTGTAATCTTGTTTTCTAAATGCCGTACAACTTGAACCTCTGTTCGGTGTAAATATGTGTATCTCGCGAACAGCAGGAGATACAGGATACAGGAAGACCGCAAATCCTCGTCCTCTCTCTCTTTCTCTCTCTTTTCTTCTCTCCCTCTCTCTCTCTCTTCGTCTCTCATGTTTTCGTTGCTCCTGGCTCGCTCGACCATAACCAAAACTTTATTAGAAATACTTGTCGCGTACAAGCTTCCAATATATATGTATATATATATATATATATATATATATATATATATATATATATATATATATGTATATATATGTATCTCTGACGTACACATTCGATTGGAAATCTGCTCTCTGCGTATATTGCGGGCGGGCCACGTCTATTATAGCATATATATATATATATATATATATATATATTGATCTGCATATATATGCATATGTGCACCAATATAATTGGATCCTCCATCTATAAAATCAACCAGACCGATTTGCGCTGCATATTCTCGATCGTATCGCGAGGGGGTGGAGGAAATGAGAGAAATTATATCCTACTCGGAATATATTAATGTGACACATATATATATATGTATATATATGTACATATAAATATATATATATATATATATATATATATATATATCTGGCATATTAATATACGAAGCTTATACATATATATATGAGCCATATTAATATACGCAGCTTATATATATATATATATATATATATATGTGAAATGGAATAAGCTTCGACATTAGGGGGCAAAAGTTACATTGAGCTAAAACTGCCAAAGTTTGTATTGAAATAGCCCCGAGAGCAATTTCAGGAGCGTTAATAAGGTCATCCGCTTGATGTCGAGAATTCGTCGGTGACCTCTGCGCCAGCCAGAGAGGCATAAATTCATGTTTACCAATTTCACACGGTGAAATTGACCGATTTCTGGATAATGGAGCGTCGTGTCATTTGTGAAGGACAAATCGTAGTCGCGGCGTGCTGGTTTCACAGTTGGTCGACTCTCGTTAATACAGTTGCTCCCTCCCTCCCTCCCTCCTTCCGTGCCGACCACCCTCCCCCTCTACCTCTCGCCGTTGCTCATGCCCTCACCCTCCTCCCGTGCCGACCTCCGACCTCCCCCCCCCCCTCCCCACCTCTTACCGTGTACACACTTAGTTCCGGCTGTGTAAACGACGTCTTATCGCAGTCTCTCGGGACCATAGTCACAGGTATACCTGCAGGGAGAAACGTTTGCACGCACCTAAACCAGACATCCTTATGACCCATTCCCATTTACTATTCTCCTCGTGATATTAATTATATATATATATATATATATATCACTCTATCAGCAGAATATTATTATACCTATATATATATATATATACATATATCACATATATCACTCTATCAGCAGAATATATATATATATATATATATATATGTATATATGCGTAATAATATCTCTTGCCTCTGATACTCCAACTGTCACTGGGCCATGTGAAACATGAAATTAGCATTCTCTGCTCACTTTGGAAATTTAGGCACGACTGTAATCCCAGGGATATAATGTAATAATGCACACCGCAAACCTACGCTAATTATGGCGGCACGATAGTTTAAACGGTTCAACTATAGAGATTCTTGCAAAAAATTATTATTTTTATATTCTTTCGAAAAAAAAAAAAAAAAGAAAATTGACGTTACGCCATTAATATTGTTTGGGGAAGTCAGGAAAAATGTACTTTTCGTAATGTACGTGGTAACCTGTATATATGTATTATAGCATTATGTGCTATCTAATATATATATACATATATAAATATATATAGAATATATATGGAATATATATATATGTATATACAATATATAGAATATATATATAGTAGATGGGAACGTGATGGTTTTTTTGCCCAGGTGCCCCAAGCTGGTCAGAGAGAGAGAGAGAGAGAGAGAGGGAGGGAGAGAGAGTGAGAACGCGATATAAAAAGACGGAGAGTCTAGCGAGTAAAGCTGGCGACGAGCGTAGCACCCAGCGCGTTTTGCGATATTTCAATGTTAATTAAACGAGGCCATTTGCATTATCGAATTTATAAAACTTTAATAAGGAAGATTTACGCTTAATGGCAAATACCAGGAGGTTAACTGGATTTTTTTTTTTTGCTTTCAATTACCATTGGTAAAAGTAATTTCGATCGTTGGGAATAGCGTTAAAAAAATTATCCCTTTTACAATTGGCGGTGAGTTTTTTTACCCGAAAGAAAAATGTTTGAATCAATCTTCACTCTTAAATCGAGCTTGCGGTTCGAGATTATTGCATTTCGTGCACTATAAATTTTTTCACCATCAGAATCGGTGTGCTCATTTTTCGTCTCTCTCTCTCTCTTTACGACTCTGAACTCGTTTGCGAGATATCCGAAAAGTTGGTAGTTTACTTTGGCAGTCCAGAAGAAAATTGCTTTCGAGCTCGTTCGCTTTCTTATACTCACACCTGTAACGAAAAGCACTCCACTCTGCTCTTCCTCACTCTCCTCTCTCTCTTTCTCTCCCTCCTTCGCCCTCTGCCTCTCTCTCACCCCCTCCCACCCGCTCTGTATTTTTCTCTGTCTCTCTCTCCCCCCTCCCACCCACTCTTTATTTTTCTCTGTCTCTATCTCTCTCTCTCTCGCTCTCTGTCTCTCTCTCTGTCTCTCTCTGTCTGTCTCTCTCTAGAGCCCATCAAAATAGTGAAGAAAAAAAAACCTTTGAGAAATTCTCACGCTATGATAAACTGATCCGAGAGACATTTTAATTTGAGAGTACGAACGAGAGGGGAAACGACCAAGTTGAGAGTCTTAAAACGTGTTCGACAAGCACTCAGAACTCTTACCAAATAATACCATCTATCGCTCGTGAATAACGAGGGGGATGCTTTAATAATTGATGAAATTTCATACTGTCAAAAGCTCGTCGAATATAATCTTCTACATCTCGCTGTATAGATGGAGACTCTATGAGATGTAGAAGATTATATTTATAAAAATTGTAAATTTTAATATTTCGTACGAAAAAGCTCGCCGAATATAATCTTCTCCACATCTCAAAGAGTTTCCATCTATACGAGCTGTGGAAGATTATATTCGACGAGCTTTTTCGTACGAAATTTTAAAATTTACAATTTTTTCTACAGTTCTTAAATAAATTATCAACTGAGACGAATGCAAATCCTTATTAAAAATATCGATTAAAAATAGTGAATACCCCATAAAAAAATACCGAAACCCCATAAAAAATACCGAATACCCCATAAAAAATACCGAATACCCCATAAAAAAATACCGAATACCCCATAAAAAAATACCGAATACCCCATAAAAATACCGAATACCCCATAAAAAATACCGAATAAT
>CAVLGY010000109.1:0-7500 GCA_963669185.1 Dyspetes luteomarginatus | reverse complement strand
TAATTTTGGGGTCATAATAGAGGCAATCTTACGAGTATTTTGTACTATAGTTATAACTTTAGAAGAATTTCATGGTAACATTTTGTCATTGCTGTGCAGAATTTTTTTCCTTTTTTTTTCCATATAAATAATGACAATGGAATTGAGAAAAAAAAAAAATGAAAAGAAAAATCTATCGAATGTGTTTATGCGTTGAGAAAAAAAAATCGTCTGGTCGTTAGTTTATTAGTAGGCTCCTAAGATTAGTTACGATTTCGTGTCGGTGGTCAGTGACATCATTCAGAACTCTCTGACGTTAAATCTAAAAGGAGAGAGAGAGAGAGAGAGAGCTCCTTCTCTCTCATATTTAAATATAAGTGCGTGCTGAGCTAGAAATGCCACCATGACTACATAACTTCTACTTATAAATGATAAGTTAAACGTTAGATTATTCGTAGGCTCCTAAGATTAGTTACGATTTCGTGTCGATGGTCAGTGACATCATTCAGAACTCTCTGACGTTAAATCTAAAAGGAGGCAGAGAGAGAGGGAGAGAGAGAGAGAGAGAGAGAGAGAGAGAGAGAGAGAGAGAGAGAGAGAGAGAGAGAGAGAGCTCCTTCTCTCTCCTATTTAAATACAAGTGCGTGCTAAGCTAGAAATGCTACCATGACTACATAACTTCTACTTATAAATGATAAGTTAAACGTTAGATTATTCGTAGGCTCCTAAGATTAGTTACGATTTCGTGTCGATGGTCAGTGACATCATTCAGAACTCTCCGTCGTTAAATCTAAAAGGAGGCAGACAGAGAGAGAGAGAGAGAGAGAGAGCTCCTTCTCTCTCCTATTTAAATACAAGTGCGTGCTGAGCTAGAAATGCCACCGTGACTACATAACTTCTACTTACACATTATAAAAGTTGAATGGTATGCGTATGTGCCAATATTAAAGCCAGGAAGTCTAGACCTCGGCCAGCAGTTGAACTTGGTCGGATTTACGTCCGCCGTTTGAATGACCCAAGGCCCATTCTAGGGGGCTTCTAATCGTCTCTAAGAGCTATTCGCACATTAGTTGCTTTGTATTCCAAAGATTCATTTTATAACTACGAGACGAGAGACGAGAGATTTTATAATAGCAATGAAAATGTGCTCTTTGCGTTAAAATCCTCGTGACCTCGTAATCGAAGATTATAACTTAAAGAGAATAAATAGACTGATAAATTGTCTCATTTTACCCCTCGTCAAATGTTTAACGAATACAAACTCACGATGTTACGTAAAATCGAAATATATAGAAATAATTGGAATAAAATTTAATAATGAATTTTTCAATCAAACCCCAAAGTAGGTTAAGCAAAAATTAATCTTTACGATATTTATTAATCTGATCAATTTTATTTTATTTCAATATAAAAATTAAGTTACACTCGTAGATCAAATTTTTTCATCACTTAATCGAATGTTTTTCGAAGGAAAAAATAGTGTGTCAATTTTTTTGGCTCAAAATTTGCGTCATACGTGATTTTTTAACGATCAATTCGCATGTCATTGGTATAAAATGGCAAATTAGTTCGTCCGCGAATATTGGTGTCAAGACGATTGTGACTCGAGTCCGGCAAACTGGCAAAGTCGTTCGATTAGCATGGAAAAGGTCGCGTCATATGGTTGGGCCATCGGTGAATTTTTGTTCAAATTCTCATAAGAGAATTCACATGATTGTGTGTTGTTTTTAATCGCCACCCGTTATGACACAAGAGCATAATATATACACAAGTTGAGGGGAAAAAAAAAAAAAAAAAAAAACCGAGGCGGATTATAAATAATTCTATATAGATGAGGATCATTATCGGAATCGTAAAAGCTTGTCACTTGATACATTAATACAGATTATATATGAGGGGTCAAGCGACATGGGATACCAAAAGATTTTGCCTATTTGCCATCGTACGAGTGTCCTTCTATATATATATTTATATATATCTATATATATATATCTTCTCTATATATATATATATTTAGTATACTAGACATCGAACGGGAGAGTTCACATAAAAGTCGTATTTTAATGCGTTTTCGCTGACTCGTCTTTTTTTTTTTGCTTCTCATTTTTGCGTAGCAAAAACAACTAATTATGCCAAGATTTAGAGGTCAAACTGGCGCAAAACTACGGGACTGGCGTCTTTATATGCTTCAGATTTCATTAAGTAGGAATACATACGAGGCTTGAATTTTGCCAAATTTGTCATTCCCAAATGAGCCTCGGTTTTTTTTGCCAAGCAGGGAACTGTCCCGATTCCTGCCAGGTTTTCTGGCCTCTCAGGCTATTTGTACATGTGGCACAGGTTACCCAGCCATCTTTTCTCGGTGTTGCACAGCTTGTCTTGATGTTCGCAAAGAGTAACGCAAATTGGTCCATTAAAAACGTTTTGCCTAACAGAGAGAGAGAGAGAGAGGGAGAGAGAGAGAGAGAGAGAGAGAGAGAGAGAGAGAGAGAGAGAGAGAGAGAGAGAGAGAGAGAGAGATAGAGAGGAAGAGAGGAAGAAAGGAAGAGAGAAAGAGGCACGAGGGAAATACGAAATGGGAGAATTTAAAAGAGGGTTGCACCCTCCATCGCCCCCATGTGCAACGTGCAATCCTCACGAGCTAGATATTTTACTCCGTGTATATATATATATATATATATATATATATATATACACAGAGTAAAATCCTCTCTTTCTCACACTGAACGGTGAGCTCAGCATGGTAAATATGTAAATTTTCGTAGCTGCAAAAGCATCTTCCACACGCTAGCATTTCTATGAATTTATTCAGTACCGAAAAAGGTCAGCCGACTGCTTGACTCGACTCGTATATAATGCGGATCTGGAAAGAGCACGAATGGAGATCTCGTTGTCCGTTTTGTCTCTTATATGCACATTCCTCTCACCAGCGACGCATCTGGCGCATACATGAACTTTGAACTCCCCTGTTCAATCCTATTAAATATTATCCAATCGATTTTTTTCTCGATTCCAATCGATTTGACGAGATAAAATTATTCATTGTCAAGCATATAAAATTTTAATTCGATTAAATGATTTAAAAAAATTTTTTCTCCTTCCATGAAATCCTGTTTTCAATTTTTATTGAGACTGATGGGAAATTTTCCAACAATAACAAGTTGAGTTTAAAAATTTATTAAATATACGACACACACATGCATAGTCTGGATAAATACCGGGCAACGATATTGGCCACCATTTTATTCAAAATGGGACAATCAACTCACAGAATTTACCTCATTATCAGAGTCTTTCGGATATCGAGGGAAAAGGCTCGTCACGGTTGAAACGTCAAATGTCAACCATCGTCCATCAGGATTGATGATCTCGTGTTCCACTTGTCCCGAGTTGGGACACCTCTTGTGCCTACATCCCTCTCTCTCTTGCCCCCCTCTCTCTTTCATGCTCACTCTTGCCCCCCCCCCCCCTCTCTTTCACCCTCAATCTTGCCACCCCCCTCTCTCGCTCTCTCTTTCCCCTTCTCTCTCTCTTCCCATCATTCAACCAACCCAGAAAATCGTACACTAATACACTACATCGTAAGCTGCGGTTCGTTGCGGCGTCACCAGGGGATTGCCAGTTCGATGAGAGTTAATCTCGAAGCGCTCCGAGGGATTTCCAGAAATTATTCATCAATCTCTGCCAAAGTGTCCGGAACTCGAACGAATTTCCTACCTAGAATATTATTTCCCGTTCAATGGATATTCTCGCCCAATTCCACCTGGTCCACGTTCATGGGAACGATCGAAGCTCACAAAGGAGATAAATCTTACTGACCATCACGATATCGATACTTTGGGGCGAGTTTCTTGAGACTCGTGGCAATGTCTCGACTGCAATTTTGTTGGTGTTCGCATCGTGATAGTCAGATTGATCCAGCATGACCGGTGAGCAGCCTCCGGTACTGCTGAGAATTAATCAGGAATAGTAAAGGGTATATATATATATATATATATATACATATATATATATATATATTTATATTTATATTTATATTTATATTTATATTTATATTTATATTTATATTTATATTTATATTTATATTTATATTTATATTTATATTTATATTTATATTTATATTTATATTTATATTTATATTTATATTTATATTTATATTTATATTTATATTTATATTTATATTTATATTTATATATTTATATATATTTATATATTTGTCCAATGGCAATGGATGAGAATTAGCTAAGTTCGTTTTGAGGATCAATCGCTGTGAGAATTTAGGTTGAAGATCGAGGATCGATAACCAAGACACCATTGTGGTAATCAGGAATGACCACTCCGTTTCTATCAACGTACGGATTTCATTACCATTGCATTTCCCATGGCCTACCAATGAAACTGGTCAGTCGCAGTGACCACTGGAGCTGGTCAAGGCCAGCAGGGAACGGGAATCCTCGGCTCCATCGAGCCCGGCAGACCACAAACGCCACAACTAATTCTCTCGTTGGATATTAAAGAGTCCATTAAAGTTTTATTGTCACGTATAAATTTATAGGTCGATACGATGATAATTATCATTAAGCCAAATGAACTCGAGCGGATCTCTGACCATTAGTGGCATTGAACTTTTTATTTGTGTTTATGGATTTTGCTAGTTTTATCAGATTGGTAGGCAGGAAATGGCCGCTGGTAAGAGGAAGAGGAATCGCGTAATCGGAAGTTTCACTCTGCGTTCCACGTGCATTAGACCGCGACGATGCACATTGCACCAGACAGCAGGCGATTGCCCTCTAACGGACTTTTGCTCAGCGTGTAACGGGGAAAGGGAATTTCCCTCTTCTGCTCTGTTTGCCGCTTCTGCGACTGCTCTCTGACTCCCGTTGCATTAAAATTGTCTGTACCCAGGATGACGGTCGCCCTCGCCAGTTCTGGTATTGTCGGTCAAGGTTGCCCAGTTCTTGGAGCTTGGACTGCCATCATACTCACACTTATACTGTGACACACACACTTTGCTTTTCACTCCCATATATCGTATCCCTCCACGATTTCAGTCGAGTCTTCTTGTCATTTGGATTAAATGAAAATGATCATTTTGAGAATTATTTAATGGGTCAGATGGTACGGGAAGACTACTTGGAAATTAATGGCGACGTGATAAAAATTACATTATTCGAGACATGATTATTATTCTTGATAAAGATAAAAATTGTCACTTTGATTTCTCTTTGATAATTAAATGATGAAAATTATTATCCATCAGAACCTTCCACCGAAATGAAAATTATTATCCATCAGAATCTTCCAGCGAAATGAAAATTAAGTGCCATTTCTTCCAATTCCATTTGGAGAACAATCCTCAGATTTTTTTTTTAAATATATACTTTTTATTCGTCTTGTCATTTGGATGAAATGAAAATGATCATTTCGAGAATTATTTAATGGTCAGATGGTACAGGAAGACTGCTTGGAAATTAATGGCGACGTGATAAAAATTACATTATTCGAGACATGATTATTATTCTTGATAAAGATAAAAAATGTCACTTTGAATTCTCTTTGATAATTAAATAATGAAAATTATTATTCATCAGAATCTTCCAGCGAAATGAAAATTAAGTGCCATTTTTTCCAATTCCATTTAGAGAACAATCCTCAGAGTTTTTTTTTAATATACTCTTTTTATTCCCGTTACGAATTTATCGGTTGAGCAAAATCTCTGAGACGAAACGTATAAATCGTTGAGGCAAATTCTCCAGCTGTACCGAAGTCAAATACGTAATTCAAAAGTGGTGCATTTATCGAGTGAGTGCAAAATCGATCTCTGCAAACACGTGAACATATGAGGGTCAAGCGAATTCAATGTGTCAATAAGAGTCAAAATTCAAGTTGTGTTTCTCATTCCGATGATCCGAACACCGTTGCACTCTAGATTTTTCGATTTTTTTATTTGCTTTGTTTTTTTTTTTTCAATAAATATTTTATGAGAGAGTGGAAAGCTGACAGAGGGAACATAAAAAATTTAAGCGATTCAAGGGGTGCGAGAGGCACAGCGGAAGAATGGCCGGATCACGCGAAGTTACGAACTGGATGGACTATTAATGCCTTTGGGGGATAGCAAAAGAGCTCTGACGCGAGTTCACGAATGAATCAGAGGATTCTTTCTCGAGAAATGGAAGAAATAAGAGGTCAAATTGTATGAGAATCTTTAAACAATTCAATGCCGTTTGAGATGTTGATTAACACATAAATTTCTTTGGTAAATGAAGAAATTTGGCTAAACAAATGAAACTGGTAAATGAATAAATTTAGCTAAATAAATGAAACTGGTAAATAAATAAATTCAGCTAAATAAATGAAACTGGTGAATGAATAAATTTAGCTAAATAAATTAAACTGGTGAATGAATAAATTCAGCTAAATAAATGAAACTGGTAAATGAATAAATTTAGCTAAATAAATGAAACTGGTGAATGAATAAATTTAGCTAAATAAATGAAACTGGTGAATGAATAAATTCAGCTAAATAAATGAAACTGGTGAATGAATAAATTTAGCTAAATAAATGAAACTGGTGAATGAATAAATCTAGCTAAATAAATAAAACTGGTGAATGAATAAATTCAGCTAAATAAATGAAACTGGTGAATGAATAAATTTAGCTAAATAAATGAAACTGGTGAATGAATAAATTTAGCTAAATAAATAAAACTGGTGAATGAATAAATTTAGCTAAATAAATGAAACTGGTAAATAAATAAATTCAGCTAAATAAATGAAACTGGTGAATGAATAAATCTAGCTAAATAAATAAAACTGGTGAATGAATAAATTCAGCTAAATAAATGAAACTGGTGAATGAATAAATTTAGCTAAATAAATGAAACTGGTGAATGAATAAATTTAGCTAAATAAATAAAACTGGTGAATGAATAAATTTAGCTAAATAAATGAAACTGGTAAATAAATAAATTCAGCTAAATAAATGAAACTGGTGAATGAATAAATTTAGCTAAATAAATGAAACTTGTGAATGAATAAATTTAGCTAAATAAATGAAACTGGTGAATGAATAAATTTAGCTAAATAAATGAAACTGGTGAATGAATAAATTTAGCTAAATAAATAAAACTGGTGAATGAATAAATCTAGCTAAATAAATAAAACTGGTGAATGAATAAATTCAGCTAAATAAATGAAACTTGTGAATGAATAAATTTAGCTAAATAAATGAAACTGGTGAATGAATAAATTTAGATAAATAAATGAAACTGGTGAATGAATAAATCTAGCTAAATAAATAAAACTGGTGAATGAATAAATTCAGCTAAATAAATGAAACTGGTGAATGAATAAATTTAGCTAAATAAATGAAACTGGTGAATGAATAAATTTAGCTAAATAAATAAAACTGGCGAATGAATAAATTTAGCTAAATAAATGAAACTGGTAAATAAATAAATTCAGCTAAATAAATGAAACTGGTGAATGAATAAATTTAGCTAAATAAATGAAACTTGTGAA
>CAVLGY010000108.1:0-17500 GCA_963669185.1 Dyspetes luteomarginatus | reverse complement strand
TCACTCACTCATTCTACCTTTCATCATTTCGCGTTTGCTCACAGTCTCCTGCAGCATCCCTTGTGTGTTATGTCGTGAGTTGCCTCTCCCCCTCTCCTCCTCTACTTTATCATCATTCTCTGCTCTATCGAGGAGGACTAGAGTGTGACAAGCAACTTCGGATAGATACCAAACTCTACAGACATCTACAGGTATATATATATATATGTGTCTGTGTGTGTGTGTGTATGTGTGTGTATGACTGTATTACCCCTTTGGCTACTGTTTCGCTGAAAGCTCACCAGAATATAATTGTCTGAAGCGCCCACAGGGCTTTTTGGTCTCGTTGCAAAATACAAACTGGACAATGGAGAATAGAATGTCCAAATCATAGCTCTTCTCTTCTCTCTAACGAAAAAATGTTACAGCTTTTTTTGCAAAAGTTTCAATTATGGAGCACAAAAATTAGGAAAAATATTTGTTAACTTTTTTTTTTTACACATCAGCAAAACTTTATAGCAGGCAAATGAAATTTATTTCGAATAATATTTCATTATACGTATCTCTGACCATATGCAAATGCCATGCATGCCAAAATTGGCATGAATGGCATGGCATTTTCCATAACACAAAAACGACATTTGCGAAAAAAAAAAAACAAAAAACAGACATGGAAAAAATATCGAGTGTATACGATTCTTTTTACGTTTTAGTGTTAATATTGGGTTAGAGAAAAAGTCATTGCATTTTTTTCCAATAGATGGACTGTACATGTCTCGAGATATATTTTTTCATTTCAAATCACAAATTTATTATAAAATAATATGACAATTGACAGTTTAAGCTTGTTTTAGAAAAAAAAATTACACGAATTATCTCAACAATTTATTAAATTCGCCTGTCATTTGGAGAGAGAAAAAATGAGAAGTGACTTTTTGCTAACGTAATATTACAAAATATGATAATTATGTACATTATTATATGATGAGTATGTAGGATGTATGTATATGTATATATACCAATGATTTAATTCTATATATATATGCATATATATATATATATAGGTGGGGGGTGTATGTAGTACACATATAGTACATACACCCTCAACACTACTCATTGTTAGTCAAGTTAATATTACAAAATATGATAATTGAAATAAGGAAAGTTTTATGAGTATGCGGAGACTCGTTGAGAATGCTGCAATATTGGGCATCCCCTAAAATAGCATCTTTGCTAGCTCTATAATGTGTGGTAGGCGATCTCTAATCCTGTCTGTAATATAGGTATTGTTACAACGAGAATTCACTTAGCCTTGCTGGACCTGAGAAATCATTTAGAAGAAAAACGACCATTGAAAATGGGAGCTTCGTATTTCTCAAAAAAAAAATTCTGATTTTTTTAAATGCAAACGATTAGCCTTCCTGGGTCTGAGGAATTATTTTTCTTAAGAAAAAAACAGAAGAAAAACGACCATAGGAAATGGGAGTATGTATATGTATATATACTAATGAGTCAATTCTATTTATATATATATGTATATATATATACTACATATACCCCCACCCATATATATGGGTGGGGGGTGCATGTAGCATACATATACTACATGCACCCTTAACACTACTCATTGTTAGTCAAGCTAATATTACAAAATATGATAATTGAAATAAGGAAAGTTTTATGAGTATGCGGAGACTCGTTGAGAATGCTGCAATATTGGGCATCCCCTAAAATAGCATCCTTGCTAGCTCTATAATGTGTGGTAGGCGATCTCTAATCCTGTCTGTATTACAGACATCGTTACAACGAGCATTCACACTTCTAGCATTTCAACTGCTTTTACGTTGTTGCATTTGCTACATACGACCGTTATAGGATTAAAGCTCAAAAGCACAGAGTGGGCATTGCTCTGTGTTGCTGCATAGAGAACATTTCTGGTGGTTTTCTCGGTGGTGAATTAATGCCAGACGTAAAAAGTACAACTTATCGGACTACAGGAAAAGCCTCATTAACTGTTTCCAGTTTTCCACAAAACGTGGAAAATTTTTGCATCGAAAGCCATCATGACAATTAAATTTTCGATTTTTATCCTGATTCATTAATCTGTTAATTTATTTAATAGAAAAAAAAAAATCTATAAAAAAAAACAATCTATTAATAAATCAAATGGATAAATAAAAAATGCTGCAAATGAAATATAATTGATGAAATTTTAATAAATTTTATTTAATTCAATTTAATTATCGTTGATTCCTACACAAAATTGATTCAAATCTAATAAATTCAATCATTTCATTGAATGATACGGCAAAATTTACCCCACATAATTGAACGAAGTATTTTTCTGTCATTCGGTCCCCTTTGTCAATAAAGACAAATCAAACATTTCTGCAATTTCATATTTTGTTGATTCATGATCAGTTGGAGAGACGAGAGTAACATTGCTACATAATAAACATATTTAGCAATAACGACGATAATGAACAAATCCAAAATGGCGGTTTGTCGATGACCGAGGATAACCGGCAGGTGTAAAATTAACCTGTGATAAATTTTAGATACACGAGGTGGAGAGAGAGAGAGAGAGAGCTTTGCTGCCTCCTAAAATATCATGAGCGAATGCCTCCTCGAAATCTCAATAATTAATCAAAATGAGAGGGCACGAAGTTTTAAATAGGAAAATTCCACCCTTATTCGCCCATGTGACTCGACCCAATATGTAACAGTTCAGGTCCATTGACCTACGAGTATGACAGATAGCAAATTATTTTCGATGCAGTTGACAAAAGCAGATTTAAAAAATATTTTTCGTTGTATCTCTGAATTCCCATATTCGCTATGACATTTTGTATTTTTATAGAGAGAGAGAGAGAGAGAGCTTTGCTGTCTCCTGAAATATCATGAGCGAATGCCTCCTCGAAATCTCAATAATTAATCAAAATGACAGGGCTCGAAGTTTTAAATAGGAAAATTCCACCCTTATTCGCCCATGTGACTCGACCGAATATGTAACAGTTCAGGTCCATTGACCTACGAGTATGACAGACAGCAAATTATTTTCGATGCAGTTGACAAAAGCAGATTTATAAATTATTTTTCGTCGTATCACTGAAAAAAAAAGAGAGGGATGATAATTTCGACTGTGATTTGATTTTCAAAATGGAGTCAAAGAAAATCGTTATTTTTGAGAGAAAAAATTTTACGATGAATTTATTTATCCAATATTTGAATTCTTGTCTTATCTTTTTCCACCCTTATTTTAATAATTGATTGATATTTTAGTCATCAAAGAATTATTTTTATGTAAAATTTGAGACATTTTTTTACAAAGGGTCCTCGTCATTTGCAGAGATCTGGGGATGATTGTTGCATGTATCATTCAGTTAGATCTACCCCATCGAGCATAATAGGCAAGATAATGCCCAAACTGGGGTTCGCCATTGCTCTCATGCATGAATTCATCGTTAAACGATGCATGCCTTGCTCGAATATATATATGTATACAGAGGGTACTATGAGGAATCCCTACCCCATTTTTCTAGCAACTCTTCGTTCGCTGACTACGAAAAGCTACCCTTATATTAGAGGGGGTGTGAACTCATAAGAGCAGCATTATATAGATCAAGTTTTTTCACTCTCTCTCTTCCCGTCACTCGGGCCATTTCGTGTAGTACGACCCTTCACTTCACAGTGAATCTCGCGTGGTACTCGCTTTGATCTCGACCAGTCAACGCGGACTAGAGGGCCTTTTTTTTTTTCTTAAAATTTCCTCAGTCCACATATCGCGTGTCTGAAGGTCAAAGGGCGTATGGGTTGTTTATTAGCAAGGGAAATACGCCCTTTGAGTTTATTTAGTCACGTGGTACATTCCAGGCCAAATCGACAGAGTTGTCAACAACCCCTATTAAAAAAAAAAAAATCTCTCCATTCGTTTTGAGCTAATACAGAAAAAAGCTCGAGATCAATTTTGAGATTTTATTAAAAATTCATTTGGTTGTCATCACTGATGATATCGACAGAATATTTCCAAATAACTGAGGGCTCTTTTATAGATTTTATAAAAAAAATTAAAATGTTCGTTTTTTTCATCCCTTATTTTGTTTTTTCGTTTTTTTTTTTTTTACTGTTTCTATAAACGACAAGAAATCACGAAGGCAAAAAAACTTAAGCAGCCTACACGCCCTCCTTGAGATATAATTTGAGGCTGAGAGAAAATGAGAAAACTCGAGACAAAATATTCGTGAACAGATGAAAGAGGAGAGAACGAATACGAGACTGATGAGATGCACGTTGATCACGCCTTTGTACTCTCCGTTACTTGGTCATATATTCATTTTTCCCACCGGAGAGCAAAAAATCTTGACAAAACTCTCGACCTTTTTTTATCTTTTTGGTCCCTGAGGGCTTTTTGGTCTCTGGGTCGATGACCTCTATATACGTCTCTGTCGTAGTTCTCTATATAGTCTAGTTTGCCGGCCTTTTTTTTCTTCTCATTATACCAGCACAGAGAGCGTGGAGGACTAATTTTCATCATTATTCTCATGCACGTGTATATATAAAGAGTTCACGGTGCACATTATATATATATATATATATATATATATATTTTTTTTTTTTTATTTTATATATATACGAAAGAGTTCACGGTGCACATTATATATATATATATATATATATATATATATATATATATATATATATATATATATATATATATACGGAAGAGTTCACGGTATATATATACACACCGTGACCTCTTCCCCCTCTCGAGCTCTCTGTGCTCTTCTCGTGGCCTCAAGCAAAGGGAACGTTTTTAACGCCCTGTGAATAATCTGCAAACTTTTAAACCTTCTCTCGACGTCGCGACGTCTCCCTCTCGGAGTTACTCTTGAAAATGTCTGAGAGTCTCGACTAATTTTAAATTAGTGCTTTCATCGTCATTCGTTCATTCAGAAATGACTTTCTGCTGTTATTGAATTTTTATAAATATTTGAATCGAGTGCGAGGAAAATATCAAGGAAAATTGATTTTTTCCTTTGATTTGATTTTATGTACATTGAATTTTTTTTTTTTGAAAATCCAAAATTAATAAATAACATATTACAAATTATAATGAGCTGCTGAAGTAATGAAGTCTCAATTTTTTACAGCCAATTTGCTCTCTCTCCCTCTCTCCCTCCCCCCCTTTTCCTCAAGGTGTCAAGGTTCAACCAAGGCCTAAATATATTAATCAACCAATTAATCCCTCCCTCTCTTTTTCTCTCTCTCTCTCTCTCTCTCACAATATATATTTATCTCACGTGACCACATTCGTACAATTTACTGGGAAGACCAAGCTAACTTTTCTACAAAATGACTAGAACGTACGACGTACAGCTGCTGGTCAAACTTTTTCTTCATCCCTTTTATTCTTGAAATTTTTATTCGTGAATAATTTCTTATGTAACATTTTCTATGCCTCTATACGACTTCTCTGAGTTGTCCAAAGAAATTGATATAGATTTGTATAGCGAGACGTATGGATTCCGATATAAAAGTAATATCGATATGCCGTCGAACTGCTACTTCTTGCTCGGTTGTCGCCACGGTCTATTCTCAATGTCCGGTAAAAAAGCACAACGATAAGAAGATGGCAGAAGATGCAAATATGATACAGTATATTTATATTTTATATTTTGTGTAGCTATAAATATAAATATATATATATATATATATATACCCATAAATATATATATATATCTAAATATATATGTATATATATATATATATAATATATGTGAAGCGAGCCAGTGGCACAGTCGATTACGTCCCGAACTGTCAAGCAGGCGTTGAGGGTTGCTCGAAGGAGAGTCCCATCGAGAACAACAGATTTTTCCAAATCTTTTTTCTGTGAGCTCAATAATTCGGAATCCATTTTAATTTTTAGATCCACCCAAGCATACTAGGCCGCCATTAAGGAAGTAACGAAATGAACAAAAAATAAAGAATTCCGAAAATGAAGAGAAAAACTATTGTGTCCCCTGTGGGAGGAGAGTCGTGAGCTTAATAGGGAAAGATGTCCTGCGTCTGTACGAAAAATGTACGAGAATAGTAAATGAAAAAGAACGAGAAGAAAGAGAGTGTCAAAGACGGAGAAAGATCGCAGAAAAAGTAGAAAATATCGCGAGTGGTGGCGCGACGAACGAGCAACGTCTGTCACCCTTACATGATTTATCCCTTTTTTATGGTTTATTCCACCCTGCCAATGCCACGGGACATTTTTTCTGGCCTTTATAAAAAAAAAGAAAAAGAAGCACGCAAAGCTCCCATTTTCTCATTTTGCACTGGTCCAATTTCTCACGGATATAAACAATAAAAATAATGAGTTAACGTTGCCAGACATTCCGTCTGACCAATATTGACCTTTTCTACTTGCACGTCTACAACTCTTATTTATTATTAGTCAATTAAAAATATTTTTTATAAATTTTCCTTAAATCTAAGTAGGTAACTCCTCAACGTAATTCCTTGTCGAAAATAATTTACACAAGAGGAAAAACTCCAGGAAGTAAAAATTCGTCGTTTACGAGCCTCACGACCATTAAACGAAAAGAAACGAGAGACCAAGTATGCTGCGGTCACGGAAAACCGAATCGAATTAGGAACTTCCGTGTACACGGTACATGCACGAATTTGCATAAATAGGTAATTGTATGTGTGTGTGTGTGTGTGTACAGGCCACCCCGCATGTATATATATATATATAGTTTTATGTAGAGTTAACACGTTGGCTGGGAAACCGAGAATCGGAAATAACTGACAACACCGTCGAGTGTAGGCACTTTACATCCCTCACGTACTCATTCGCGAAACAGTCACAGTTCTCGTGTATATTTGGCCATCAAACCTGACGAAATTAGCGGAAAGAGCATTTAACTCGAGCGAGAGAGAGAAAGACGAGATACGTGAGCTGCATAAACTATATAGTGTGGTATTTTATATGAAGGAATCAATCGACACAAACGGTTGACAATTGACAAGCTATAACGCGGCTTATCTCATGGAAAAATAGGACATGACGAAATAATTTTACACGATAATAATTATAAATTATGAAACATTTTTTTCTTCTCATAAATTTGGATAAATTATTTTCTCATTATTATTCTACATTCCTAATATTATTTAGAATAAATATTCATCTGAGATCTTCTCAGATCTATATCTGAGAAAATATAACATTCCATGACGAAATAATTTTACACGATAATAATTATAAATTATGAAAGATTTTTTTCTTCTCATAAATTTAGATAAATTATTTTCTCATTATTATTCTACACTCCTAATATTATTTAGAATAAATATTCATCTGAGATCTTCTCAGATCTATATCTGAGAAAATATAACATTACATGACGAAATAATTTTACACGATAATAATTATAAATTATGAAACATTTTTTTTTTCTCATAAATTTACATAAATTATTTTCTCATTATTATTCTACATTCCTAATATTATTTAGAATAAATATTCATCTGAGATCTTCTCAGATCTATATCTGAGAAAATATAACATTACATGACGAAATAATTTTACACGATAATAATTATAAATTATGAAAGATTTTTTTCTTCTCATAAATTTAGATAAATTATTTTCTCATTATTATTCTACACTCCTAATATTATTTAGAATAAATATTCATCTGAGATCTTCTCAGATCTATATCTGAGAAAATATAACATTCCATGACGAAATAATTTTACACGATAATAATTATAAATTATGAAAAATTTTTTTTTTCTCATAAATTTAGATAAATTATTTTCTCATTATTATTCTACATTCCTAATATTATTTAGAATAAATATTCATCTGAGATCTTCTCAGATCTATATCTGAGAAAATATAACATTACATGACGAAATAATTTTACACGATAATAATTATAAATTATGAAACATTTTTTTTTTCTCATAAATTTAGATAAATTATTTTCTCATGATTATTCTACATTCCTAATATTATTTAGAATAAATATTCATCTGAGATCTTCTCAGATCTATATCTGAGAAAATATAACATTACATGACGAAATAATTTTACATGATAATAATTATAAATTATGAAACTTTTTTTTTTTCTCATAAATTTAGATAAATTATTTTCTCATTATTATTCTACATTCCTAATATTATTTAGAATAAATATTCATCTGAGATCTTCTCAGATCTATATCTGAGAAAATATAACATTACATGACGAAATAATTTTACACGATAATAATTATAAATTATGAAAGATTTTTTTCTTCTCATAAATTTAGATAAATTATTTTCTCATTATTATTCTACACTCCTAATATTATTTAGAATAAATATTCATCTGAGATCTTCTCAGATCTATATCTGAGAAAATATAACATTACATGACGAAATAATTTTACACGATAATAATTATAAATTATGAAACATTTTTTTGTTTCTAATTAATTTACATAAATTATTTTCTCATTATTATTCTACAGTCCTAATATTATTTAGAATAAATATTCATCTGAGATCTTCTCAGATCTATATCTGAGAAAATATAACATTACATGACGAAATAATTTTACACGATAATAATTATAAATTATGAAAGATTTTTTTCTTCTCATAAATTTAGATAAATTATTTTCTCATTATTATTCTACACTCCTAATATTATTTAGAATAAATATTCATCTGAGATCTTCTCAGATCTATATCTGAGAAAATATAACATTACATGACGAAATAATTTTACACGATAATAATTATAAATTATGAAACATTTTTTTGTTTCTAATTAATTTACATAAATTATTTTCTCATTATTATTCTACAGTCCTAATATTATTTAGAATAAATATTCATCTGAGATCTTCTCAGATCTATATCTGAGAAAATATAACATTACATGACGAAATAATTTTACACGATAATAATTATAAATTATGAAAGATTTTTTTCTTCTCATAAATTTAGATAAATTATTTTCTCATTATTATTCTACACTCCTAATATTATTTAGAATAAATATTCATCTGAGATCTTCTCAGATCTATATCTGAGAAAATATAACATTACATGACGAAATAATTTTACACGATAATAATTATAAATTATGAAACATTTTTTTGTTTCTAATTAATTTACATAAATTATTTTCTCATTATTATTCTACAGTCCTAATATTCTTTGGGAATAAATATTCATAATTATTTTGTTATAAAATATTGTTGAAAAAATTTAAAAAACGAACTTCATTCTAGAAAACTTTCGAGATTCTCTTCGGCGAAGTACAAAAGAAATTCTCTAGATCGAAGTCGTTGTGTAATGCAAATATCTACACTGGGAGGGTGAGTTCTCGTCATACGAACAATATATTTTTCGCTCGGGGGTGAATTGGAAAGAGTATTTTGTGTGGCAGCGTGTAATATTCAAACTGCTATAAGATTCTTTGAGAGGGATGCAGATGTAATACTACTGAAGCATCGAAGTGAAAACTCACCCCATATATTTGAGGGAAAATGTATGAAAATTTCGGTTGCTCGCTACCTAATAAATGTCGTATGGGAAAAATCTATACAACGTATAGCAAGAATGTGTTTATTACTTTGCACATGATACGCCATTGTGAATTTCAACGGCGGTTTTCTATTCGATATTACATACACATACATAGTATATATATATATATATATAGACATACATAGTATATGTATATATATATATGTAAATACACGCTGGCATTTATTGGCCATATAAATATTATTCAAAGCTTTATGATCAGCCATGAATCGTTCGTGTCAGAAAAGCTTAAAGATCATTTTCTTTTAACCAGGGTCGAACGTTTGGACGATAATCCAGTGACAGCGACGATGATCCCTGCACGAACAAAATGGCGAGATGCCAGAAAATTTTGTCGTGGGTCCAAGCGCGATAACATTATACAAAATGGAGAATCGACCAATTCCTCATATTGACTATGAAATAAATTCACTTTTGCACACAGAATAATAATAAATCATGATGGATGATGAAGAAAAAAATTATTCGTGTTTTATTTGATAAAGTTTAAAATATAAAGACGAGAGTCCTTCATTTCTTGAAATATTTTTTAATATGAATGAAAAAAAAAAATTAAATAATTACTCCAAGCTAATAAAAACAAATTCGATGATATTTTTATCGTATAAAAATTCATTCGGATCGAAAATGATTTTTATTTTTTGTGCACCCCCCCAAATGAGTCTGCTGTTGAAAGGATTGATCTGACAGAGTGAAGGATGCTTTTAAATCTGTCTATATTTAGCCAGACATTGTGGCGTCTATCTATATATCCGGGCATCGGAAATCCATCAGCCAAATTCGCAATAATAAAAAGAAGATTCTTTGCAAATATACAGCTCGTAGCTCGTTTGAGAGCTTTTTATCCAAATTATGGGCTTAGAAAAATACCCGAGGAGTACAAGTTTTGCCAGCATGAAGGCTTTTCAAAAATCCATGAGAGCTTTTTTTTTTTTTTGTTTTTTGTTTTTGAGGTTTATTAACCCGAGGAGAAGGGATGGGCGAATCATGGTCGGCCTTTCGGTGCTTGCACATCTACGTGTATATCAATTGAAAACACAAGAGAGAGGGAGAGAGAGAGAGAGAGAGGGAGCCAGAGTAGAGTGAGATCGAGTTCTCCATTGTCCAAGGTAACTCACGTTCGGTAACAACCAGGACCAGTTGAAAAGAGACAAAAACAACATGGAAATGGGCAGAGAGAAGGAAAAAAAAATAAAGAATGGAAGAATGAAAAAAAAAAATCTCTGTCCATCATTCAGATGGAAAGTGAGAGAAAGAGAGGTGGCGGGAGGGAGGGGGATAAGAAAAAGAGAGAATGAGAGAAAATGAGAGAAAGAGAGAGAGAGAAAGAGAGAGAGAGAAAGAGCGAGAGAGAAAGAGAATGAGAGAAAGAGAGAGAGAGAGAAAGAGCGAGAGAGAAAGAGAATGAGAGAAAGAGAGAGAGAGAAAGAGGAAGAAAGGCCGAGGTGTATTAGCGTGTCCTGTTATGAAAGCAGCGCCCAACTCCTCGCTCTCTTACTAGCACCGGACACAATATGGCACGTGAGAATGTGTTACATTTTATCTTTAGCCATACGAGAGCCAACATATGTGAACGATAAATTCTGGATTCTAGGGGGGAAAAAACGGAAGAAGCACACACATCATTGCCTTGCCACTTTGCTAATTGAAAAAACTGCCGAGTTGTTGGCCAACGAGCGCATTATACAAAATGGCACAAATCCGGACTTATCCATATATATATAAGTATATATATAAGTATATATGTATATATGTATATATGTATATATGTATATATGTATATATGTATATATGTATACATGTATATATGTATATATGTATACATGTATATATGTATACATGTATACATGTATATATGTATATATGTATATATGTATATATGTATATATGTATATATGTATATATGTATATATGTATATATGTATATATGTATATATGTATATATGTATATATGTATATATGTATATATGTATATATGTATATATGTATATATGTATATATGTAGATATGTATATATGTATATATGTATATATGTATATATGTATATATGTATGTATGTATGTATGTATACATGTATATATGTATACATGTATATATGTATATATGTATATATGTATATATGTATGTATGTATGTATGTATGTATGTATGTATATATGTATATATGTATATATGTATATATGTATATATGTATATATGCATATATGTATATATGTATATATGTATATATGTATATATGTATGTATGTATATATGAATATATGAATATATGTATATATGAATATATGTATATGTATATATATGAATATATGTATATATGTATATATGTATATATGAATATATGTATATATGTGTATATGTGTATATGTATATGCATCTCTAACAAACTCGGATATGATAGCCTTGGAATTTGTATCTCTCATACTCTCGCTATGGGTATTAGAGAACTCGAGAGATAAAACGAGGCCGTGGAGAAAACGTCCGAGAAACGAGTGGAAAAAAAAAAAAAAGCTTTAGATGCTTCAGAGAACATAATAGAGAGTGAGCGCATGGACCGAGTATATACAGCAAATAAGCTGCTCACATCTTGCTTTTATTAATCGGCTTTCTTAAAACTCTCACCCTCTCCCATTGTCCAACTTCATCTGTTCCTTTGCTAATGACTCTCGAGGGTGAAATAACATTTCATCCCCCCATCCCTTTAAATTTTTTTTTTTTTCCTTCATCAACGCTGATGAAATTATTACGAATCATTTTATCATATCGTAGATGGGCGAAGTTTGCTCGACTATTTCAAACTACAGAGTGCAACGAAATTCTCAACGAAGCAATAAAAAATTAATTATATTTCAATTACTTTCTTAGTGGATATCTGTACGTCGTATTGGGACCCTGCCTACCAAATTTCAAGTTTATAGGCTTTTTAGTTCCTGAGATTTCGTAATGAGTCAGTTCTATTTCGCTGTATTTATATATATATATATATATATAGATTAGTAGGTATTACGCGTTTTATTACAGTTTTCATGGTTTCGTCTTTGCTTTTTTTTAAATATTTATCTTCGTCAGCTCTACAAGACTTAATTATTAGTCAAGTTAAACATTTTTGAGATAAAATATGTTTAAACTATTTATTATAGTAGAACGTCTCGTCGTATTCCCTGGGTAGACAGGCAACTATATATATATATATACATAATTTTATTATGCCAGAACGTTGAGCCATACACGAGGGACGGAAAAGCACGCAGTAACAGAGTTTAAACAATGTACATATAAGTATATATATATATCTGTGTGTTGAAAGCACAGAATCTCTTTCTCTCGGTCCCTCATAGTAGCTCAAGAGTGTGTTGTAAAGACACGCCAGAGTCCTGATCCGCATCAAACGCAAATTCGCTATGGAGGAAAACCACGAGACGGAACCAACCAGAGACGATGAATTTATCGTCTGCGGGACTTATAAGGAAAAAAAAGACGATTAAAAGTTCTATTTGTTTTAGCGAGAGAAAAGGAAATGGCAGGGGTAGATGGTGCGTGGATGGTCTTGAGGTTAAACGATCGTCACCTTTGACAATGAACAGCTGAAATATTTTCTCATTTTAAATAGAATTTTTTAATTTTTTATTCGCCATAAATATTTAAACAATTTAATTTTTTGCTAGCCATAAATATTTAAACAATTGAATTTTTTGTTAGCCATAAATATTTAAACAATTGAATTTTTTGTTAGCCATAAATATTTAAACAATTGAATTTTTTGTTAGCCATAAATATTTAAACAATTGAATTTTTTGTTAGCCATAAATATTTAAACTATTTAATTTTTTGTTAGCCATAAATATTTAAACTATTTAATTTTTTGTTAGCCATAAATATTTAAACAATTAAATTTTTTGTTAGCCATAAATATTTAAACAATTAAATTTTTTGTTAGCCATAAATATTTAAATAATTAAATTTTTTGTTAGCCATAAATATTTAAACAATAGAATTTTTTGTTAGCCATAAATATTTAAACTATTAAATTTTTTGCTAGCCATAAACATTTAATCAATTAAATTTTTTGTCAGCCATAAATATTTAAACAAGTGAATTTTTTGTTAGCCATAAATATTTAAACAATTAAATTTTTTGTTAGCCATAAATTTTTAAACAATTAAATTTTTTGTTAGCCATAAATATTTAAACAATTGAATTTTTTGTTAGCCATAAATATTGAAACAATTAAATTTTTTGTTAGCCATAAATATTTAAATAATTAAATTTTTTGTTAGCCATAAATATTTAAACAATTGAATTTTTTGTTAGCCATAAATATTTAAACTATTAAATTTTTTTCTAGCCATAAACATTTAATCAATTAAATTTTTTGTCAGCCATAAATATTTAAACAAGTGAATTTTTTGTTAGCCATAAATATTTAAACTATTAAATTTTTTGCTAGCCATAAACATTTAATCAATTAAATTTTTTGTCAGCCATAAATATTTAAACTATTAATTTTTTTGTTCGGTAAACGATTATATATATATATAGGTCAACAAGATCCAAGTAATTCGAAATATATCAAGACTTTGTGCCAGCCACTGTAGAATTCGAGATGAACACATGTAGCTTTACTTTGTGCAGTTCTCGTTCTCGTTCTCTATGGGGAGACACAAGACCTTTGTCTCTCGTTTCAACTTCCACAGTGCAAAAGCTCGTTATTCAATTCTCCTGTGTTTTCCTCGTGTGCATCTCCCTGTGCGATTGTGCTTCTCGTTTGTGTCGGGACTTTGTGATCCCTGGAGGTTCCTGAATTTTACAACATCGTAGAGGCTGCAGTCGCTGGGGCGGGTAATAGAGCTGCTAGCTATGTAGAACAGCCAGATACGAATTCACCTGAGCGGATGTCAACGTGCCTGAGATCGTTAATAGTTAATAAAACCATTTACGATTTATGTGGGCAACTCGAAATTATTTAACTTTACCGGATTATTTACTTTAAGAGTCTACTCTGTTCACGTCTACGTCTACTTTGTCTACGTCTATCATTTGTTTTGAACTTGCAAGCACAGCATCTGATAAATTAGTATTGCTCGTCGTGAATTCAACTCGATAATTAAATTTTCTACCACCTGCGGATCACCCCAGCTGGCTCCACTCTTGGACAAACCTCAAACTCTATTTGCTGCTTGACTTTTGAGAGAATTTTAAGAGAACGATGTAGGAAAAATATTAATTTTGTTACTGCGATTGTTCTATCATCTTAAATATGATTTAAGAATCGACTTTTGCGAAAAATATTAATTTTTTAACTGCCATTGTTCTATCATCTTAGATATGATTTAAGAATCGACTTTTGCGAAAAATATTAATTTTTTAACTGTCATTGTTCTATCATCTTAGATATGATTTAAGAATCGACTTTTGCGAAAAATATTAATTTTTTAACTGCCATTGTTCTATCATCTTAGATATGATTTAAGAATCGACTTTTGCGAAAAATATTAATTTTTTAACTGCCATTGTTCTATCATCTTAGATATGATTTAAGAATCGACTTTTGCGAAAAATCTTAATTTTGTAACTGCCATTGTTCTATCATCTTAGATATGATTTAAGAATCAACTTTTGCGAAAAATATTAATTTTTTAACTGCCATTGTTCTATCATCTTAAATATGATTTAAGAATCAACTTTTGCGAAAAATCTTAATTTTGTAACTGCCATTGTTCTATCATCTTAGATATGATTTAAGAATCGACTTTTGCGAAAAATCTTAATTTTGTAACTGCCATTGTTCTATCATCTTAGATATGATTTAAGAATCGACTTTTGCGAAAAATCTTAATTTTGTAACTGCCATTGTTCTATCATCTTAGATATGATTTAAGAATCGACTTTTGCGAAAAATCTTAATTTTGTAACTGCCATTGTTCTATCATCTTAGATATGATTTAAGAATCGACTTTTGCGAAAAATATTAGTTTTTTAACTGCCATTGTTCTATCATCTTAGATATGATTTAAGAATCAACTTTTGCGAAAAATATTAATTTTTTAACTGCCATTGTTCTATCATCTTAAATATGATTTAAGAATCAACTTTTGCGAAAAATCTTAATTTTGTAACTGCCATTGTTCTATCATCTTAGATATGATTTAAGAATCGACTTTTGCGAAAAATCTTAATTTTGTAACTGCCATTGTTCTATCATCTTAGATATGATTTAAGAATCGACTTTTGCGAAAAATCTTAATTTTGTAACTGCCATTGTTCTATCATCTTAGATATGATTTAAGAATCGACTTTTGCGAAAAATATTAGTTTTTTAACTGCCATTGTTCTATCATCTTAGATATGATTTAAGAATCGACTTTTGCGAAAAATATTAATTTTTTAACTGCCATTGTTCTATCATCTTAAATATGATTTAAGAATCAACTTTTGCGAAAAATATTAATTTTGTAACTGCCATTGTTCTATCATCTTAGATATGATTTAAGAATCGACTTTTGAGAAAAATCTTAATTTTGTAACTCTCATTGTTTTATCGTGTTAAATCATCTTAAATTGTATATATATATATATATATATATATATATATATATATATATATATATATGCTTGCCTTTTACGTCGTTGAATCCCAGCGGGAAAAAAAACTGAACTTTATGTGGCAGAGGCAATTTTTTCATATACTCCCTCCCCTTATTCTTGGCCAACAGCCCCAAGCTCTCTCTCTCTCTCTCTCTCTCTCTCTCTTTCTCTCTCTCTCTCTCTCTCTCCTCTATTTCTGCTTCCACAGATCTCTCATCCCCGTGATATTTTCCTCGTTTTGCATCTCTGGTCCAACAGAGCACTCTCGCATCCTCGCAACCCACTATATGGATCCGCCCATTTCAAAACTCCTATATAGGTAGGTAGGCAAGTATGCCCAAGTATCGTAAAACATATAAGACCAGACGACTCCCACGATGATAGCTGCTACACTATCACTGCTACTTCCGGCTCTTTCCTCTCTACTTTGGATCGTGTACTATGGATTCAACCCTATAGTTTTCATACCTCCATTCCGAGGCTTTTGGCTTCCTGGATATAGTTATCTCCTCCACTACCCAATTCTCGATGTGTAAGCCACCTGGCACGCCATCGCAGTCACATACTTCGAGTCAACATACACACGGGCATATATATATATATATATACATACACATACATTTATATATATACGTATATATATATATATATACATATATTTATATATATATATATTTATATATATATGTATATGTATATATATAATGATTTATATATATGTATATATACACGCACACACACACATGCACAGAAATGTCGAATGCCATGAGCTATAGTACAACAGCCTGAGGCCATCACGACCGGCGCCTAGCGAAATTCGAGGATGCTTTTACCTCTCGCATGTCATGGGCCCCAAAGAAGACTGAATTGCGGAGAGGACTATTGAGCCACCCTCTGGCACATGTCGAAAGCACGATTTTCCCATTTCGTGTCTACCTGGAAGCTAAGATTTCTCCGAGAGCAAATTTCATGATAAACTCATGTAATTTAACTCATGTTGTCATGCCCATCATTCTGGGTGACAAACTTGCAGGACCCTCGATAGTATTGAAATATATAGAATACGATAAATATTTTGTGACAATTTTTATTATTTTAATAAAAAATCACGTTAATGAGAAGAATCGTAAAATTAATTAAAACTTTTGGCTGGGAAATTTGAATTTCAAGATTTATTAATTTATAAAAAGCTTGAGCTAGATGAAGGCGAAATTTCATGATAAATTATACAATGATGATATAATTATTGTACAATTAATTGAAATTGTTGGCTCAAAATTAGAAATTCAAGATTTATGAATTTATGAAGAGCAATTTGAGTCTGTCGAATTAACTCTG
>CAVLGY010000107.1:12500-15282 GCA_963669185.1 Dyspetes luteomarginatus | reverse complement strand
AGAAAGGCGTAAAAGCTAGAAACGTGCCATACTCTACAATTGCTTACACTTTACACAAAAATGAGAGTCTCGCTCTTCGCTCTGAAAATAATGACTAATATAAAAGAGAAGAATTACGAGAAATTCCAAAATGATTTTAATTAATGAGTGCATATACAGTGCGCATGACTTCATCCCCTTGAAAAATATTAATATATGGAAAAAATATATTCAGAAATATATAAAAAAATTTGCCAAAAAATATATGTCGAATATATATATATATATATGTATGTGGAATATATTGAATATATTACACACACATAAAATATTAATATTTTTCACGTAAATATGGGCAACATATATAATTCTTACGAAATATATAAAAAGTATTTTTAAAATATATAATTGTTTGACATTTTTATATTTTTTTATATTTTTATTACTTTTTTCCTTATAAACTTTTGCCATGCGGATCATATCCGAGTACAAAGTATTACCTGTACATATATATACATACATATATATATACATTTATATATATATATATATATATATATATATATATATATATACATAAATACATATATATATACATATATATATACATATATACATATATAAATACATATATATATATATATGGGAAAAATGCTTCTCTATGAAGTTCGATGGTGTTGCTTGAAAATGAGCAACGACGATTTTGCGTTAATGGAGAGGGCGAGTCTACGACTATATATATATAGGAATATTTACTCCTGTACATGGGGATGTTTCGACGAAAAGAGGGTGCGTTATTTTTCCTATCCGTCTCGCCAGCTCGTTCATCGACGCGAAACACGCGCTTTTCCCAACGCACACGTGCGTACACTCTTTCGGAGGACAAGTCGAGTCATCCTATCTGCTACATGACACACAGACACACACACACACACTAAAGAAATGAAAGAGAGCCCGAACGAGAGCAATAAAGTTTCTCGCTTCGAGAACGATACTTTCGTTACTCACACCAAATTTATCGTGACCATATAACGTTTCTCAGCGAGAACACTATATATATATATACATTTTGTATATAAATATATATATATATATATTGTATATAAATATATATATATATTTTGTATAATAAAAAAAAATATATATATATATATATATATATATATATATACATAATTGTTCGCACGTATAATTAAACCATTATCGTTATTATTATTATGATTATTTAATAAATTCTAATGCCTCAAACTATGAAAAATCTTATTTTATAGAGTCGTCATGATCTATATATACATGTATATGTACATGTATATGTGAAAGAATAAGGTGTAGTTATATAGAGTTAATATACTAATACAGAAGAGGACCGTCTATACGAGCCGAGGATTACGATCGTCATCGTATATATTCAGCTAGGGAGAGATCCAGAGTCCCGCTGAGCGAGGGAATTATATAATATTTTTTGTTTTTTTTTTTTTTTTTACGATCATCACAGGCCAAAAAGGGCCATGATAGAAAAGAGAGAGAGAGAGAGAGGGAGAGAGTCTCGTGTCGAGAATCGTTTTTCCCTCCTTGTTGAAGAGTGTCGGATGCTTTGCACCCTTGGGCCCTTTTGACAGTGGAAAATTTTATCGAGTCGTGTCATTCGTCGTTTCCACCATTTTCTTTATATAGACAAAATAAATCCGGCGCCTTTGTCTCTCTCTCTATATATCGTCTCAATCCATCCAAGTACACGTAGCGTCGTCAAGATGAGCGTGTTGAGTTAAGGGGGTGCGACGGGCGATGGCGGTGGCTGGGGGTGGCTGGCAAGGGGCGCAGGGGTCAGAGGGTGTCTTACCCTGCTATCACGTGACTCATATCAGGCACCAGACGTGTTTGTATTCTTTCTGTTCGTGATGTACTCCATCCCTGATGCCAGGCAATCGTATCTCCTGCTGACGTCGCCTGCTTCTCACCCCCCCACCCCCACAACCACCCCTCCGCCACTATATGTGGCTTTGTACATGTCATCCATAACGTGACGTGGGTATTTTTTTTTTTTGTTTTTTTTTTAATGGTTTTTTTTTTCACGTGGCCATAACACACGTATCATGATTCACGAGCTTTTTCTCCTCTTCTCTCATCGTTTCCCCTCTCGTTTGTATTCGGTACTCGAGTTCCCCCCCTCCACCGCCCACCCCTCTCTCTCTCTCTCTCTCTCTCCTCTTTCTCTCTCTATTATTGATACAGAACAATATTCGTTGAAAGAATTTAATGGCAAGCATTTAAAAAAAAAAGAATCGATATAAATATATTTCTATTATTTATTATACAGCAGAAAGTTTCATGCTGGATAAAACGTAATTTATATATCGCCTCGTTATATGTCATGACCATCAGCTCTGATCAACGTGATCCTTTTAAATCTCTCGAGAAATGTCTCGTCTGTCATATGGAACGTCATATCTTCCGGAATATATATCACATGCATACGTATGTACATATATATATATATATATATATATATATATATATATATTTATATTTATATTTATATTTATATATATATATTTATATATACATGTACATATATATATGTATATATGTAGACATATGCAAATAGTGGTATATGGCAAAATGTGATTCCGTTCGACTAATTACGACCTGGCGAGCTTTTTTCTATACGAATAAAAAATTTTCTTCGAGGCAACAATAGTAATGAAACGTAGAATCCCGGTAAAAGCAGCAGGAATGAGCAGAGATTGTCAAAGAGACGGCCAGATATGAAAGATTTTTTTTTTTTTTTGTCCCCCCAACCAGA
>CAVLGY010000107.1:0-7500 GCA_963669185.1 Dyspetes luteomarginatus | reverse complement strand
GTAAAAATTGTAAATGGTAGATTGTGACCTTTTGGCATCGAATGCCCCATATATATACATATAGTAGATCCACATATATATATATATATTTATATATACATATAGTAGATTCACATATATATATATATATATGGATATACATATATGTATACTTTTAGTATATAGAAATATCGCGCATCAGTCCCTCAACCCAGAGTACATATATCTACATAGATATATATGTATATAAATACTGCTAGTTAATTTTTGTTCTTCCCTTTTCAGCACGTTTCGGTCTCTGCTCACTGTACCGAGTGCCTTCTCTGCCTCCTCCGAGGATGAAACTTATCGCCACGCAGTTTATCACAGGGTCGAGGATATGGGATTTCTGTTGGAGTGAATATCGTTTAATCGAGTTAGTTTTATCGGGAGGAGAAACGATACGAATTTCCTGAGATCTGTATTAAATTTATAATTAAAATAGAGGGTGGTTTCCGGTTGGTTTTGTTGACCAGACCCCGCATAAGTTATATTTTGTCATACAGCATTAGGCACAGCTATTATAATTTTATTGATGCCACTGTGAGTGTTTGAGTGTTTGAGTGTTTGAGTGTTTGGGTGAGTGTTTGAGTGTCACTTGAGTGTTTGCTGTACACGACGAGGGTAGCTTTGATATTTTTATTATATAAAAAAAAAACTCGTATTTCTTATTCTTGCTGTTTGGTGTCTTTGGAGCCACACTGAGCTTTTGCTTCAAGTCATGAGAGATCTTTGATATCTCGGTCTCGCTGGCGCGTGGTCGCTTCTTACTCGTCGAAGAGGAGTTATTTCCGTCTCCATCACCAATGGAAACGACCCAAGTCATTTTTAATGTTACCGAAACACAGACGAGTGTACATTGTATCGTAGTATATATATACCAGCATGCACGTGTAATGGGTTGACCGAGCGAATTCTCCTTGATCGTTGTACGTTCGCACAAGCGAGGCCAAATTCCCCAGAAAAGAAAATTCATATATATATGCTGTCTCCCTTGCACGTAGTACAGTGACCTCCAAAAGTTAATTGAAATTGAAATTGAAATAATATATTTCAAGTAATACTTTATTTCATTTAACTTTTGGAGCGCACTGTATACGCACATACAGTGCCCACCAAAAGTTCATTAAAATAAAGTGCAATATATATTTCAAGTAATACTGCTATCAATAATATTTATTTATTCGAAATCAAAATAATAGAGTGCGTTGAGTTGAAATAAATTTACAGTTGTTGAAGTCGAATAAACAATCATTAATATTAATTATTATTATTCAAGTAATACTTTATTTCAATTAACTTTTGAAGGGCACTGTAAACGCACATATACGCACATACAGTGCCCTCCAAAAGTGAATTGAAGTGAAGTGCTTTTATTTATTCGACATCAAAATAATAGAGTGCGTTGGGTTGAAATAAATTTACAGTTGTTGACGTCGAATTAACAATTATTAAAAGCACTATTAGGTACTTAAAATATATATATAGCACCTTATTTGAACTAACTTTTGGAGGGCACTGTATTTTGTCCCGAAATCTTCCCCATTGCCTCCTGTACGTCGTTTTTTAATGTTAATTCATTCGACCAGTTTCCTGTCGATTTTTTCATCGCCATAAACGTAGACAAAAAAATTCGTGAAGCATCTCTATCGAACGGTCAATTAATCTCGAGTGTCTTTCTTCCTGCAAATAATATTTTCGATGTGGCATGAAAAATTTAAATAAACCCAACACACATAAAGCACCAGGACAGTACTGTGCCCTCCAAAAGTTCATTGAAATTAAAATAATATATTTCAAGTACTACTTTGTTTCAATTAACTTTTGGAGGGGACTGTATACGCACATATAGTGGCCTCCAAAAATTAATTGAAATAAAGTGCTTTTATTTATTCGACATCAACATAATAGAGTGCGTTGGGTTGAAATAAATTTACAGTTGTTGATGTCGAATAAAAAATTATTAAAAGCACTATTACGTACTTAAAATATATATATATAGCACCTTATTTGAACTAACTTTTGGAGGGCACTGTATTTTGTCCCGAAATCTTCCCCATTGCCTCCTGTACGTCGTTTTTTAATGTTAATTCATTCGACCAGTTTCCTGTCGATTTTTTCACGGCCATAAACGTAGACAAAATATTCGTGAAGCATCTCTATCGAACGGTCAATTAATCTCGAGTGTCTTTCTTCCTGCAAATAATATTTTCGATGTGGCATGAAAAATTTAAATAAACCCAACACACATAAAGCACCAGGACAGTACTGTGCCCTCCAAAAGTTCATTGAAATTAAAATAATATATTTCAAGTACTACTTTGTTTCAATTAACTTTTGGAGGGGACTGTATACGCACATATAGTGGCCTCCAAAAATTAATTGAAATAAAGTGCTTTTATTTATTCGACATCAACATAATAGAGTGCGTTGGGTTGAAATAAATTTACAGTTGTTGATGTCGAATAAAAAATTATTAAAAGCACTATTACGTACTTAAAATATATATATATAGCACCTTATTTGAACTAACTTTTGGAGGGCACTGTATTTTGTCCCGAAATCTTCCCCATTGCCTCCTGTACGTCGTTTTTTAATGTTAATTCATTCGACCAGTTTCCTGTCGATTTTTTCACGGCCATAAACGTAGACAAAATATTCGTGAAGCGTCTCTATCGAACGGTCAATTAATCTCGAGTGTCTATTTTCCTGCAAAAAATATTTTCGATGCGGCATGAAAAATTTAAATAAATCCAACTTACATAAGGCACCAGGATGACGATATGGAGGGGTGAAAATTAACACGTGGTGGAATATAGTCAGACGAGTTTGATGCTGATGCGACGAGGTAAAAAATAAAAGAAAGAGAGATAGGGAAACGTCGACATGGCAAAGAAAAATCTCGTTAATAATCTACAAAGAACTTTGATGTCGTGGTGATGGTTCAATCTTTTTCTCTCTCACGGTCTCACCAACAATTATTACAGTGCCCTCCCAAAAGTTAATTGAAATAAAGTGCTATATGTATATTTCAAATAATACTGCTATCAATAATATTATTTATTTATTTGACATCAATCGAGTACACATTTGAGCAGGAATTGTAGCTTGAGAATTTAGCATATAATTTTTTTTTTTTTACTTTCACCCCTAAGATGAATTTTTTGAGCTTTTCTCAAGAACTCAGCTGTAACTTCGTCGATCAGCAGGAAATTTCTCCCATCCGATAGTGTGATGAAATAAATATGGATTTCATCTTGGAACGAAAACGTGTGGAACAGAAAAGTTCCGAATGAATTAAAAAATTCAACGATAGAGAAACAAAATTATATTTATTTTAATCAATTTTTTTTTTCTTTCTATAAAAATATTGCAGCTGCAGCTCATTTTTTTAACTCGATAGTGATGAATTTTTTTTCTTCCATCACGAATCTATGCAAAAAAAAATCTCAGACTCTGAAATATTAAAAAAAAAAATTTGACAAACGTGCCATGTTGATTCAGTCAACACTCAGTTTACCAAAAATTGTAAAGCTTTGAAAAATCCACAATTTTATACACCAAGAAAATACACTGGCTTAAGGAATAAATGTGAAACGAGACTGGTGAGTTGAAGGGTCGAAGGTCGTGCAAGCCCACGTGCCGAGATATGTGGCTCCAATTTCAAAAGGTTCACCGCTCGAAATCTCTCTCTCTCTCTCTCTCTCTCTCTCTCTCTCTCTCTCTCTCTCCCTCTCGCTAGGGCCATTTTCTCGTTGATCGTTTAATTTGGATTTTCGTCGCATCAGCCAAGGACTTTTTTTTTCATTGCTTTACGAGTGTGCATATGATTTGTTTCGTTAAAAAAGCAGCTTGGCATGGTTCACTTGAGGACAGGCTCAGTTATCTATATAAGGGGTGACTTTTTTATAAAGGGAAAAAATATTGAGATCTCGGTAAAACGAGGCAAAAGTTTGTGACGTTTACTCGAGACTCAGCAGCATGTAATGAGGGCGTGTTTGACAGGATAATCTTTCGTTTTGAGCAGGGAACATCTCAAATCCCGAGGGAATTCCCGACAGAGAAGACCCAGCAGTTTTTTCTATTTTTTTTTTTTATTTTTTTTTTTCATCATCTCGACGCATTTCTTTTTGAGTAAGTCGGGTCTGTGTGTGTGTGTGTTTGTGCTCGTGACGACTGCACGTCAAAATAGGGCTGCGATGCTCCCTCGTTTCGTCATGGGAAGACGATTTGGTTAAGCCTCGCAGTTCCGAGTGTCTATCCGAGTGTGTACGAAATGAAAAAGTTGTTATGAAATAATATAAAAACAGAGTGAAAGATAAAGAAAAAGGACTGACGAGCGTGAGAGTCAGATCTTCGAGATCCCTGGCTCTCTTCTTATTCCTCTTCATTAAACCATTTTTTTTTTTTTTTTTTTTTTCAAAGGTTTTTATTTATGTTGAAAATATTAAACGAAAGGAAATGAAAGAGAATTGAGTGCAAAGTGACGATCTTTTTCTTGAATCTTTATGGAGAGAATAATTAAAGGGGCCATTTTGCCCCTATAGAAGAAAAGTACGTCAGACACTTTACAGATCTTAAAAATCTTTTCTAAAACTTTTTGATCTCGGATATATCAGAAGATCTGGGCCCAATATATTTTCGATATATTGATTCTATAATCTCGTCGAAAACTTTTTGATCTCAGATATATCAGAAGATCTGGGCCCAATATATTTTAGATATATTGATTCTATAATCTCATCGAAAACTTTTTGATCTCAGATATATTAAAAGATCTGGGCCCAATATATTTTCGATATATTGATTCTATAATCTCATCGAAAACTTTTTGATCTCGGATATATCAGAAGATCTGGGCCCAATATATTTTCGATATATTGATTATATAATCTCGTCGAAAACTTTTTGATCTCGGATATATCAGAAGATCTGGGCCCAATATATTTTAGATATATTGATTCGATAATCTCATCGAAAACTTTTTGATCTCGGATATGTCAGAAGATCAGGGCCCAATATATTTTCGATATATTGATTCTATAATCTCATCGTAAACTTTTTGATCTCGGATATATCAGAAGATCTGGGCCCAAAATATTTTAGATATATTGATTCTATAATCTCATCGTAAACTTTTTGATCTCGAATATATCAGAAGATCTGGGCCCAATATATTTTCGATATATTGATTCTATAATCTCATCGAAAACTTTTTGATCTCGGATATATCAGAAGATCTGGGCCCAATATATTTTCGATATATTGATTCTATAATCTCGTCGAAAACTTTTTGATCTCAGATATATCAGAAGATCTGGGCCCAATATATTTTAGATATATTGATTCTATAATCTCATCGTAAACTTTTTGATCTCGAATATATCAGAATATCTGGGCCCAAAATATTTTCGATATATTGATTCTATAATCTCGTCGAAAACTTTTTGATCTCGGATATATCAGCAGATCTGGGCCCAATATATTTTAGATATATTGATTCGATAATCTCATCGAAAACTTTTTGATCTCGGATATATCAGAAGATCTGGGCCCAAAATATTTTCGATATATTGATTCTATAATCTCGTCGAAAACTTTTTGATCTCGGATATATCTGAAGATCTGGGCCCAAAATATTTTAGATATATTGATTATATAATCTCGTCGAAAACTTTTTGATCTCGGATATATCTGAAGATCTGGGCCCAAAATATTTTAGATATATTGATTATATAATCTCATCGAAAACTTTTTGATCTCGGATATATCTGAAGATCTGGGCCCAATATATTTTCGATATATTGATTCTATAATCTCATCGAAAACTTTTTGATCTCGGATATATCTGAAGATCTGGGCCCAATATATTTTCGATATATTGATTCTATAATCTCATCGAAAACTTTTTGATCTCGGATATATCTGAAGATCTGGGCCCAATATATTTTCGATATATTGATTCTATAATCTCATCGAAAACTTTTTGATCTCGGATATATCAGAAGATCTGGGCCCAATATATTTTAGATATATTGATTCGATAATCTCATCGTAAACTTTTTGATCTCGGATATATCAGAAGATTTGGGCCCAAAATATATTTTTTATTCAGAAGCGCGAGGAAAACTTTAGCAGATTTCGGATCAATTTTCCACGATGGTGTCAGATTGATACAAGAAGGGTGTTCGCATAAAGAAAGAGAATCAGTTAAGGGATGAAATGAGAATTTGAATAAGAGATCCGAAGCCTTGAATTTTCGCAGTTGTCACGAATAGCAGAAGAGAATCCAAGTCAGCGGCCCCAACAGCAGAATATACTCGTTGAAGAACTCATGTAACGGCATCCCAGTGGGGGGATGAGCTGGTATGCGAGAGCAGAAATTCCTTGAGAAGTAGAAAACACGAGGATGATAGGGCGAGCATAGGGCGAGGGATTTTCGAATGGCATATAGTGTTGATGCTCGGTGTGTGACGTTCCTCCACGAAGAGTTTCACCCTCGCTCTCCTTCTTGGTTTCATGTGCCAAGGGTTAACATTTATTACCAACCCTCTCGTTCTCTTCTCTCACATACAATTCTCGTGAGAGACGTTTATTAAACATTTTCGCAATTCTGCATCGTTCAAATGTCGTCGTTTTCCGGGCCTGGCCTCGGGGAGAATAAACTTGAAGCATCCCTATGGAAAAATGAAGGACAGAATGGATGCGAGAAAGAGAGAGAGAGAGAGAGAGAGAGCATGAGAGAAATGTCATAAACTCGTGCTCGCTTCTCTCAACTATGCTAGACAGTGTAAGGCGTTTCTGCATCAACAAAAAGATAAAATTATATTCCATTGACGTCCAAATATAATTTTTTATTAATATTTATCAATAATCCGGAAATCGAGTCAAGGTCCACTCTGTAGAAATTAATTTTCATCCCTTAGAAGTGAGTAAGAAATCTACGAAAAAAATGTTTCGGGGTCTCAAATAGATCAGATCTGTATCGCAAAAATATATCAGAAATTTCAATGTCTTATTGAAGTGAAGAAAAATTCCATATGATATCCATAATCTTTGTTGCATTTTTTTCCCCCGGTGAACAAGCTCGTTCGTTCACCATGCGATTGATTTTCTTTACCAACAAAAAGATAAAATTATATTCCATTGACGTCCAAATATAATTTTTTATTAATATTTATCAATAATCCTGTAATCAAGTCAAGGTCCACCCTGTAGAAATTAATTTTCACCCCTAAGAAGCGAGTAAGAAATCTACGAAAAAAATGTTTCGGGGTCTGAAATAGATCAGATCAGTATCGCGAAAATATATCACAAATTTCAATGTCTTATTGAAGCGACGAAAAATTCCATAAGATATCCATAATTTTTATTGCATTTTTTTCCCCCAGTGAACAAGCTCGTTCGTTCACCATCCGATCGAGGTATGTGAAAAAAATCGTTGAGACGAGCTTGAAATAGTTGTGCTCCATCCATAAATAA
>CAVLGY010000102.1:7500-18171 GCA_963669185.1 Dyspetes luteomarginatus | reverse complement strand
TAATGGCGAGGGAAGATTTTGAAAATGATGCAGATCCAACGTGACCTTCAATATATTTGCCTGAGTTAAAATTCTTTTTACTGTTTCGTCACAAAGCTAAATGCATAAATCATTTTTTAACCTTCTCAATGTCAATCCTCTTGCTATGCATCGTTTTTTTTTTTTTCATGCCTCTCATTTTCATGTAGCGAAAATATTTTTTTTGATCGTACATATCAAAATATCAAACGATCCTTTGTCAAAGAGATCACAACAATTCATTAGCTTGATGCATTAATTATTAACGTCTATTGTTTAATTCAGCTCGGATTGTTGTGAAATTCGTGGGGAGAATTTTGTAAAAAATATTTCAATGTTGCTCCTGAATTTTTTTATTCCTTTAACCAAGTTGTGTGCTATTCGACTACCCTTTAATAAAAAGGCCCTAAATTCACACTCGCCTTTTCCAACGTGATCATTAATTTTTAAAACTTTTTGAAGCAATTTTCATTCGTAGAAACTTTGAAAATTTTATCGAAATAAGATAAGACGTTGTAAAACGATGACAGTCGAGAGGCGTCGAGGGAATGAGTGCTCAAAGCTCGAGGAATATGGGCCATTCCACGCGAAAAATCGACAGGCCCGTAACCTCCTCCTCCCTTGCTATGGGCTATCTTGCCCTTATTAGGCTATGAATTAAAAAAAAATCAAAAAGTTTTAGGGTACTATTACCCTAAGCTTTTGCTTCGTCAGTTTTAAATATTTTTTTAAATTGATTTGAACTGTTTAAAATAAATTTAAAAAAATATTTAAAACTGACGAAACAAAAGCTTAGGGTAATAGTACCCTAAGCTTTTCTCTCGGCAGTTTTGAATATTTTTTTTAATTGATTTGAATTTTTTTAAATCCCCTACCATAAGCTTTTCTTTCGGCAGTTTTAAATATTTTTTTTAATTGATTTGAATTTTTTTAAATTCATTTGAATTTTTTAAATTTTATTTGAATTTTTTTAAACGAATTAAAAAAAAAAATATCAAATAGAGGCTGTCTAAAAAATCTAAAAAAATACTACATGACTCGTATAGAGTTGTAACAACAATATAAAAAATTGGGTACCAAATCTGAAAAGATGAAGGATGCTGGCCTGTCGATTTGGCATCGAATGCCACATATATATTCACCCTCTGCGGGTAGAAAAAAAGGGATGAGAAAAGGATTCGGGAGAACGAGCGAAGAAGTGTCGGTGGTAGCCACACTGTACCCTCTATACGAGAATCGTGTGAGCTCGTTTTTGTGGATAGCAGGAAAGAGCCCTCACGTGGGGTCGTCCGGACAATAATAGGAAGTCGAAGAAGGAACAGCACCCCTGGGAATCGTCGTCCAGCGAGTGGGTCTTTGGGAGAAACCCCCAGTGAGAATAAAACACAGTTTCCTTTTTTTTACGTCAAAGAGCTTTTCTTCAATTTTTTTGCGGCTGTTCGCGAAGAGTCATCAGTACGTACGGAAAATAAACATAACGCTTACATACCGCGATATGAATGTTTTTGTTTTCACTTTTAGACACGTTTTTCCTCTTGAAATATTTATATGAAATTATAAAATTAATACTAAAAATTAATATTAAAATTAAATTTATATGAAAGTATTGATTTTATAATGAAAATATCGAAAGTCAGTCCCATTCACTGACGTTAGTATAAATAATCGTCCATTGTGTAGATCGGGTCTTTGGCACCCTTAAATTTTGGCAAAACGAGAATTTAAGGATATTTTATATTTTCAAATGAAATTTTTCAAATATCGACAAAAACTTGGTGTGATTTTAATTCAAATCGATGCGATTATGAAACGTTATAAAAGAGACAAAAATAAAATTGCCATAACTTTGCTCTCGTTTGACATCGATTCAGAGATTGTCATATGAATGTTCTTGTTTTTTCTTTTCGACACGTTTTTCCTCTCGAAATCTAGATTTATATAAAAGTATTGATTTTATAATGAAAATATCGAAAGTCAGTCCCATTCACTGACGTTGGTATAAATAATCGTCCATTGGGTAGATCGGATCTTTGGCACCCTTAAATTTTGGCAAAACGAGAATTTAAGGATATTTTATATTTTCAAATAATTTTTTTTTAAATATCGACAAAAACTTGGCGTCATTTTAATTCAAATCGATGCGATTATGAAACGTAAGAAAATACGTTTCATAATCATCATTCATAAATTCGTTGAGAAAATGTAAAAGAAAGAGTTATATTTTAAAATCGAAAGTTTTTTTTTAATGGATTCTTAATGAATGTTAATTATCTCCAGGGGCAGAGTCAATCATCTAAAAGTGGACAACCGATCTCAATCTTTTTTCTCTTGCACATATTAAAAGAGTTGGCATCGACGTTAAGTATTAAAAAAAGGAATCCTAAATTATCACGTATAGGCTCGTAGATAGGGTACGATACATACCAACCCCTCGCTCAACTATTCTCTTACTGGCTGACAAAAAAAAATAGTGAGTAGGAATGTCATACTTTTTAGTTCCACTTTTGTTTTTCATGATAAATTGTCTCATAGTTAAAGTAAAAGTATAGAAGTAATGCTTGTCGCATTCAAATGTCAAAAGCACGAAGAGAACAAACTTAAAAAGCTCACGTGCTACAGTGATAAAACGATCCAAATTCTTTGTTGAATGGAAAAGTTTTTGAGTGCGACGGTTATATGGTTACGCTCGTTTTTTTCGTTCTATATTATATACCCACTCGAATATGTACCTAAATATATATATATATATATATATATATATATATATATATATAAAAGTCTCTCTTTTAACCCCATGGATGTACATATATTATTGATTGGTAGAAAATCCGAGTGTCACCTTCGAATATTGCTTCTGGATAAAGGAAGCTTTGTTATCGTGAAATGTTTTTTTTTTTTCGTCATTTTGCTGCCAGAAAACTTAAAATTTTTTGAATAAATCAAAAAATCATATTTAGAAAAAGGTCCATATGTGTGCTTGATGAGCTTGCAGAATTAAAGTGGCTATATGTCGGGAACAGCTTAACCGATCTTGCTGTAATTGCTTGCTTTACTTTTCTCACATTTTTATTCTGACCGCTAACACATTTACGATAATTTCCATTTTTCGAAACAAGGGTGTGTTATTGCTCTAATTATCGTAAATTTTTAGTTATCGAGCTGATATTTTCGACGAAAATGGGCTAGGAGACAACGATGTCTGGTATTAAATTTTACAAGAATTCACAAAGCTGCTGAGAATTTCTAAAAAAAAAATTATTTATTTATTTATTTACTTATATATATATAATATTTCATCGGATCTTTGGGTAAGCATTATTTTTGGCTACGTCGTTGCCCTCGCTTCTGTGCATTTTTATTCTTCCCACGGTCAACAGAGAAACTCGCCAGTTGTGCACAAGTAAAGAGAAGCCTTTCCAGTTTCCTAGATAGCTATAAATTTTATAACCATAGATAAATTCACACACCAGCTTAACCAGAGTCTCGTATTCCACCATTTCTCTCAGTACATCTCTACATAAGGTTCCTACATTTTCCATCTCTATTTCTATCCATCTCTTCATCCAAGTACAATATAGGGGAGGCACATGCTATAGTACTTTGCTGAGAAACATTCCTTCTCGAAGAGAGAAACAAAGAGTGTGTGTGTGTGTGTGTGTGTGTGTGTGTGTGTGTGTGTATGTATGTGTGTGTGAGAGAGAGAGAGAGAGAGAGAGAGAGAGAGAGAGAGAGAGAGAGGGGGGGAATGGGGGTGACCCTCGCGTGCACGAACCAAAGTTCTAATCGAATCAACTGCACCCCAGCTACGATTCATCCTTATTGTGCTGGGAGAGAGGTGAGCTTTTGTATAGATGGTGCGAGTTTCACGCGAGGATGAAACGAAGAATGAAGGAGTAGTACCAGTTTAATGTATACATATATACACACATATATATACATGTATATATATATATATATGAATGTATACATATATATATATATATATATATATATATATATATGTGTATATATGTGTCTATGTATGCGGATGTGTGTGCCTTGGGAGTGATCGCGTCTTCGAGGGACTGTTACATGGACTTTTGCAGATACCAAGAAAATTGTTACACTTGATTTTTTCTCTCTCTCTCTCTTTTTTTTTTAGGCGATGCTTCCTATACGTCCAAAATTCTTCATATGTAGTATTATTCAATTCTCAAGAATCCTGCCAGGCACAAATTTGAGTGGGATGCTGATATTGCCAATATAACCACATCGGGGTGGCACGACGAGACTATTCCTAAAAACTACCCCTAAAACAACCCCCTCCACTACTCTTGTTCTTTCGCTCATTACATGATCGACTTTTTTTTTCGTACAATGATCTTCTTATTGTATTTTATTTAAAGCAATTTGAAAGCTGCATTTTTTAGAAAAATTTTCTAAATTTTGAAATTTTGCTATTTGAGAATTTCGCTATTTGAGAATTTTGCTATTTGAGAATTTTGCTATTTGAGAATTTTAAAACGGTGTATTTATGAAAGTATAATTGCTCGCAATGACCTTGAAACTTGAGATGAGTTTAATGGAAGCTCTCTATGGAATCATATGGGAAATTTGCGATGTTTTATACAATTTTTTGCATTTTCGAAAATAAAATTTTCAAAATGAAGAGAAAATTCTGAAAAAATTCATTAGTATTTGGAAAAATCAACGAATACATTTCGTAATTAAAAAAGTTACGTTTACCAGCCTGTGAGTCAAACAATTTTTTTTTAACCAATCTTTCGCTGTCAAAATTATAGATAAAGCGTTGTTAAACGTCCGTCTATACCTTTTCTAAAAATTCGTCAAAATTTCATTGCTACCAGATTGCTCAAAATTTTTCAAAATTTTGCATTCCATCTTATATTATTTTCAGTGCTTCGTATCTTGTAATATTAATACATTTTTCTCTCTTTTATCTGCAATATGTATGAGTACTTTTCGATCGCAGATTTATGAGGTATAACGTGGAGATGATGGGAGAGGAGGGGGATCCGTCTCATGCACAGAGATCTGACAGCAGCATCCGGAATAACCAGGTAAGAGAGATCCAGCGAAGAAGTCTCGCTCTCATTTTCATTCGCATGGTCGAATTGGGGTGTGGGAAAGTTGTCTCCTTCGATCTTCTCGGATCCTTCTCTCATGACTTGCGATCGATATGACTCGACGTAACGTTCTCGTGGTATTTTTGAGACGCATCGCATATTGCCGAGTGTGTGCATGCGTAGGTTCTGTGTAGTTACACACACACACACACACACACATATATATATGGTGCTGTGGTGTATATATATATATATGGTGCTGAGGTGTATATATGTATATGTATATGGTGCTGTGGTGTATATATATATATATAAATGGTGCTGTGGTGTATATATGTATATGTATATGGTGCTGTGGTGTATATATGTATATGTATATGGTGCTGTGGTGTATATATGTATATGTATATGGTGCTGTGGTGTATATATGTATATGTATATGGTGCTGTGGTGTATATATATATATATGGTGCTGATGTGTATATATGTATATGTATATGGTGCTGTGGTGTATATATGTATATGTATATGGTGCTGTGGTGTATATATGTATATGTATATGGTGCTGTGGTGTATATATGTATATGTATATGGTGCTGTGGTGTATATATGTATATGTATATGGTGCTGTGGTGTATATATGTATATGTATATGGTGCTGTGGTGTATATATGTATATGTATATGGTGCTGTGGTGTATATATGTATATGTATATGGTGCTGTGGTGTATATATATATATAAATGGTGCTGTGGTGTATATATATATATGTATATGGTGCTGTGGTGTATATATATATATATATATGGTGCTGAGGTGTATATATGTATATGTATATGGTGCTGTGGTGTATATATGTATATGTATATGGTGCTGTGGTGTATATATGTATATGTATATGGTGCTGAGGTGTATATATGTTTATGTATATGGTGCTGTGGTGTATATATATATATAAATGGTGCTGTGGTGTATATATATATATATGGTGCTGTGGTGTATATATATATATATGGTGCTGTGGTGTATATAAATATATATATATACACCACAGCACCAACACGATATCGTGATCGATATATTGGAGCCGATTCCGTGAACTTCCAGGGCACATCCCCAGAGCTGAAGGCGACCATCATAATCTGACGTGAAATATTGCATTTCACGAAGGCCCGATATAGACCCAATGAGTAAACTCGAAAGGATGACTATGTCGCCTGTTGAAAACGCTATGTGTGTGTGTGTGTACAAAATTATGACGGTTATGCTAGTCCCAATTATACGTAAATCGTCCGTCCTATCGAACAGATTTTAATATATCGTTATGTGATTCAATTTTTCTTCCCAATTTTTTTTCTACCGATGTGAATGTTAATCGAAAAAAATATATAATATCGATTCCACCCTCATGGATCTGCCTTGAGTGAAACGAGTTTTAAATTTGTCAAATCATGTCGAGTGTAATCGAACAGGTCAAAAAAGGTCAAATTCCGTTCGACTAACTTCACAATCAAATTTTGATTTGTCGATTTAAAAAAAATCGGTCGACTCCCATACGTTTTAATTAGACTCCCAATAATTCCCGAACGATTCCCTAACCAGTAGCTGAAGATAAAAGTTAAATGGTTAATGTGGCCGGTTAATTTTATATATGTGAACTGCGTATCGATAGGCAACCGTCAATGTCGTAGAGGTTATTTGATTTGACTCAATTTTTCATAAGGTCAACCGTCAGGTTCTACGCAGTAACGTTTGTTATTGCTTCGACGATGGCTCTCTCATGGCTTAACAACAGCCTCTGGCGTCAACACCGACTGGTCTCTCGTGCTTGCACATGCCGTGGAGTTCAAACCCTTCAGGCGTATTCCGAATCGGCTGCACAAGCGGCAGCAATGGCCACAAAAGAGAGAGAGAGAGAGAGAGGGAGAGAGAGAGAGAGAGAGAGAGAGAGAGAGAGAGAGAGAGAGAGGGCGGAAGGAACAGAGGGAGGGAGAGATTGATTGATTACATTTTATTCATGCCCTAATAATAGCAACCTCGGGGCACAACATGATAAGCAGAGAATAGGCAGAAAATGGGCAATGTAGAAAAATAGAATCCGTATAATTAATTTTTAAGGAAATATATAGCGACAATTTAAAACCAGCACTAAAACTATAATAACAATGATGAGGCCGAGTAGTAACCGAAATAAATTATATAGAGAGGGATGGAGGTTTAAAAATAATTACGAGTCAATTGATTGATTAAAGTGTAATAATGAGAGAAATGTGGAAAATTCCCTAGAATTATCATGAACATAAGTCATGAGATTATAAGCTCCAAGTCCTGGTCACGTACTAATTTTCGTATAGCGAGTAAATGACAAAAAAAATAGGCAATGTAGAAAAATAGAATTCGTATAATTAATTTTTAAGGAAATATATAGCGACAATTTAAAACCAGCACTAAAACTATAATAACAATGATGAGGCCGAGTAGTAACCGAAATAAATTATATAGAGAGGGATGGAGGTTTAAAAATAATTACGAGTCAATTGATTGATTAAAGTGTAATAATGAGAGAAATGTGGAAAATTCCCTAGAATTATCATGACCATAAGTCATGAGATTATAAGCTCCAAGTCCTGGTCACGTACTAATTTTCGTATAGCGAGTAAATGATAAAAAAAATAGGCAATGTAGAAAAATAGAATTCGTATAATTAATTTTTAAGGAAATATATAGCGACAATTTAAAACCAGCACTAAAATTATAATAACAATGAGGGATGCAGGTTTAAAAATAATTACGAGTCAATTGATTGATTAAAGTGTAATAATGAGAGACTACTGTGGAAAATTTCCTAGAATTATCATGAACATAAGTCATGAGATTATAAGCTCCAAGTCCTAGTCACGTACTAATTTTCGTATAGCGAGTAAATGATAAAAAAAAAAAAAAAAAAATAGGGGATAATTGAAATTTGCATCATTGTGGAATTGAATTTTGTTAATGCTTTCTCACGATTTTTGAGCCTTCACAAATTCTCGTCTACGAGAATGTTCTTACCTTTCTCACAAAGGGGACTTTGTTTATGGTAAAAATTGAGAAGGAAGCATAATGCAAATTGTGATTTGTACCTTTCCCTTCAAGTTTTTTTAGGTAGTTTGACCTTCTCCGTGTAAAGGATGTGCACATATATATATATATTTTCAAATTGCCTCTTGATAAACCACGTGGAGGATGTCGCTCAAGTACGAAAGAATCGGCGATGACTGGCCATAGTCAGACTGGCGATTCTGCTGTCTTATAATTTTTTTTTTTTTACTTTTTTCCCCTCGATAATGTTAACGATGATGCAACGCTTTTTCCATAATTATTTTCTTTTGTCATCTGCACGGATCATTAGGATCATTGGAATCGTTTCCTCATAGGTGAAAAAAAAGAAGATAAAAAAAAAAAAAAAAAAGCCAAAAAGGAAAGATCCGTTGATCATAATATGTGTGCGTGTAGTAGAAAAAGGACCAAACGAGACAAACTGTAGCGGGTCATTGGAGCTGCGCCCAATGACATTGCGAAATTATACAAGGGCTCTCGACATGCTGCTGAGTCCATCATCGAGAGTCCTATAGCTATATATACATTTCGTGGCAGCAATTAAGCAGGAAATGACTGCTCTGGACACATATGAGAGTTATATTCACGTTACGTATATGCGGTTACGTGTGTGGAAACGAAGTTACGTGGTAGATATTCGAGCTTCCGGGATAGAGAGAGAGAGGGTGCTGCTGGCAATGCAGGAATGGAGGGACATGCCATGAATATATACATATCTCTCTCTCTCTCTCTATATATATATATATATAGATCTCTATATATAGATGTATCTCTATATGTATATATTTATCTATATATATCTATATATCTCTATATATATATATATATATATATATATATATAAATCGTAGATGGAACACTGCAAGTTCTAGTTGGCCGTAATAAAGAATCGACGAGATTATTGGCATCGTTCCCACAATACTTAGCAGAGACAAACTTTTGTTTCCGTTAATAACGTATTTTACGTCGTTCCCACCTTCCATCTTCAGATAAGGACAGATAAGTGACTCAATTCGAATAAAAAAAAAATATATTAATATCGATTTTATTATAAAATGTAAATAATTCTTGTGAAAAAAAAAAACAAAAAATATTTTTCAAACGATTAGGCTGTTATAATGTCAATTTAAAATATATCCTTTCTTCATAATGATTTTATTGATTTTTTATCACCTAAATGTTGCTCTTTAGCAAATAATAAAAAATTGTAAAAAATTATATCCATGTCCATGGAATTGTTCCGAAAATATTGATACTGACCGATAAAATTTTCGTTGTCTGGTAAATTTTTTTTTTTCTGCTAATTCATAAAAGGGTTTTCCAATTTTTTCAATCATCCATTCCACATCAGAGATAAATTTTTTCACCTTCACAATTAGTCCAGAATCCGGCCTCGTTTTATATATATATATATATACGTAATATACGATATATATATATATATGGAACAGAGTCTAATTCAGTTATATGTCGAATTCTCTAACGATGATGACGTATCAGAAGTTCGAATTTCAAGTTTGTCGAGCTCGAAAGCCTCGCACGTGGATTGTATGCAACCACTGTTGTAATTAAACCGGAAGTGCGGTATATAGAGAGCGCATACTCCGGTACACACACACACACACATATATAGAATTGACTTGCTGCTAATGTGGAACTGGACCATTGACGGAAACTGTGGGCTGAGGGTCGTTTGGTACCTTAACAACGGCTCGTCACGGATTCTCACATTTCCGTTTCGATGCGAATGGGGGCGCCACATGGCCACATGCCATTCTCGTTTTCCGTACAGTCGTACAGTGTATATATATATATATGTACATTTATATATAAATATGCACATTTATATATATATATATGGACATTTATATATATATATGTACATTTATATATATATATATATATATATATATATATATATGTACATTTGTCACTGTATAGGTATATCAAGTCAACGTGGAGGGGTATACGAACTACTCAGGTGATTGCCCACTTCATTTATTTTCCAAGCTGTTCAATTATTGAATATCGTCTAGGATTATATACGGTGGACAAAAAAATTTATTCGTCCAACTCAACAATATCAGTGTTGGAAAAAAAAATTAAAAAAATAATTGGACTGACTGATAAAATATTGATTGAAACTTAATGATATTTATAAGGCCCATACCGTGTTCGAATAAATATTTTGCCGAATATCAAACAAATGTCATTTGATTTTAAATACGCCGAGACCATGTAGCAGGTTATAGGGGTCAAGGAGGGGATGGTCGATATAGGTGTGCAACTACGATATTACACGAAAGCTGCAGATGCGTTACTTTCTGAATTCTGATGTGGGTAAATGGCCATCTATGGGTGAGATTTTGAATTATTGAATATCGTCTAGGATTATATACGGTGGACAAAAAATGTATTCCTTCAACTCAACAATATCAGTGTTGGAAAAAAAAATAAAAAAATAATTGGACTGACTGATAAAATATTG
>CAVLGY010000102.1:0-5000 GCA_963669185.1 Dyspetes luteomarginatus | reverse complement strand
CCCAGAAGACCTCGAAAATTCGGCCATGATCCCCTTGACGTATTTCCCCCTGTTGGCTTCTTCTGCACTCTGCGCTCATTATTATAAGTTACTGCTATGATACGGGGTCGTGACGGTCCTGTCTCTCATTTGCTGTAGCCAATTATTGTATTATTGTTGTAAGGGGCTCAATAGTTGACAAAACTTATCAATATATATATAACCCCAAAAAAATTACAACCCCTCATTACACGTGACTTATATTTCTTTTTGTGGTTTCCTGAGAGTCTCGTTACCCAAAATCCATCACGATGGTACATAATATACATTTGCATTATACGAATAAGGAGCTCAATAGTTGACAAAATTAATCAATATATAATCACCCCAAAAAATTTACAACCCCTCATTACACGTGACTTATATTTCTTTTTGTGGTTTCCTGAGAGTCTCGTTACCCAAAATCCATCACGATGGTAAATAATATGCATTTGCATCATACGAGTAAGGGGCTAAATAGTTGACAAAACTTATCAATATATAATCACCCCAAAAAATGTACAAACCCTCATTACACGTGACTTGTATTTCACTTCGTGGTTTCCTCAGAGTCTCGTTAGCCAAAATTCATCACGATGGTACATAATATGCATTTGCATCATACGAGTAAGGGGCTAAATAGTTGACAAAATTAATCAATATATAATCACCCCAAAAAATTTACAACCCCTCATTACACGTGACTTGTATTTCTTTTTGTGGTTTCCTCAGAGTCTCGTTAGCCAAAATCCATCACGATGGTGCATAATATGCATTTGCATCATACGAGTAAGGGGCTAAATAGTTGACAAAATTTATCAATATATAATCACCCCAAAAAAATTACAACCCCTCATTACACGTGACTTGTATTTCACTTCGTGGTTTCCTCAGAGTCTCGTTAGCCAAAATTCATCACGATGGTACATAATATGCATTTGCATCATACGAGTAAGGGGCTAAATAGTTGACAAAATTAATCAATATATAATCACCCCAAAAAATTTACAACCCCTCATTACACGTGACTTGTATTTCTTTTTGTGGTTTCCTCAGAGTCTCGTTAGCCAAAATCCATCACGATGGTACATAATATGCATTTGCATCGTACGAGTAAGGGACTTAATAGTTGACAAAATTAATCAATATATAATCACCCCAAAAAATTTACAACCCCTCATTACACGTGACTTGTATTTCTTTTTGTGGTTTCCTCAGAGTCTCGTTAGCCAAAATCCATCACGATGGTACATAATATGCATTTGCATCGTACGAGTAAGGGGCTAAATAGTTGACAAAATTTTTCAATATATAATCACCCCAAAAAATTTACAACCCCTCATTACACGTGACTTGTATTTCTCTTTGTGGTTTCCTGAGAGTCTCGTTAGCCAAAATCCATCACGATGGTACATAATGTGCATTTGCATCGTACGAGTAAGGAGCTCAATAGTTGACAAAATTTTTCAATATATAATCATCCCAAAAAAATTACAACCCCTCATTACACGTGACTTATATTTCTCTTTGTGGTTTCCTCAGAGTCTCGTTAGCCAAAATCCATCACGATGGTACATAATGTGCATTTGCATCGTACGAGTAAGGAGCTCAATAGTTGACAAAATTAATCAATATATAATCACCTCAAAAAATTTACAACCCCTCATTACACGTGACTTATATTTCTTTTTGTGGTTTCCTCAGAGTCTCGTTAGCCAAAATCCATCACGATGGTACATTATATGCATTTGCATCGTACGAGTAAGGGGCTAAATAGTTGACAAAATTTTCCAATATATAATCACCCCAAAAAATTTACAACCCCTCATTACACGTGACTTATATTTCTCTTTGTGGTTTCCTCAGAGTCTCGTTAGCCAAAATCCATCACGATGGTACATAATATGCATTTGCATCGTACGAATAAGGAGCTCAATAGTTGACAAAATTTTTCAATATATAATCACCCCAAAAAATTTACAACCCCTCATTACACGTGACTTATATTTCTCTTTGTGGTTTCCTCAGAGTCTCGTTAGCCAAAATCCATCACGATGGTACATAATATGCATTTGCATCGTACGAGTAAGGGACTTAATAGTTGACAAAATTAATCAATATATAATCACCCCAAAAAATTTACAACCCCTCATTACACGTGACTTATATTTCTTTTTGTGGTTTCCTCAGAGTCTCGTTAGCCAAAATCCATCACGATGGTACATAATATGCATTTGCATCCTACGAGTAAGGGGCTCAATAGTTGGCAAAACTTATCAATATTTAATCACCCCAAAAAATTTACAAAAATTCTTCTCATACGCTGTCTTTGAAATTTTGAACGACGTCTTGGCGGTTTCGAGCTACTTGGTAGATATATCTACGTGTATAAAGATACTATATAATGCAAGGGGTAGAGACGTCTCTGCGTCAAAGAGATCAAATATGCATTTGCATAGAGCTACGAAGAGGTTGAGGGAAAAAGAGAGAGAGAGAGAGAATAAAGTGTGAGTGGGTGCACGCGTGATACACCGAGAAGGGTAGTTATATGGGCTGCTTACCCTAGCTATATACATATATATATGTATGCGCACAGATGCGGAGTAAAAAGGGGCTGCTATGACGGTGGAAGCAGCAGCAGCTCTTCTACGAAGCAGCGGAGTAAGAAGTTCGATGTGCAAGATGAAATTTCATAATCCTCAGCATCAGGCACACGTCGTCGCAGACAGTTGTAGAGGAGGTTATTGTGGGTGTGAGAGTGCTGAACGATGAGAAAAGTGGCCTCGCAGTGGCAAAAGAAGTGGTACCAGAAGCTAGACATACTATATATAGATATATATATGTATATAGTATGTCTAGCTTCTATATATATATTCTATATATATATATATATATAATATGCATGCTAGGATGTGAGCAAGAATATGGAGTCTTCTGTTTGGCACTGGCAGAAAAATCGAAGCTGTCGTCGACGCTTTATCCTTGTACATATATACACATATTTGTATGTATATGAGGGTTGGTAGAAAAAAAACGATTTTCGAATCGTTTTTTACGACTGCATATTGACGTCCCGTAAAATATAAACCAAAGTCGAATTAGCCATCTCAATGAGAACCGGAGAAATCGGTATGATTTTCTGGAAACGATAGAGTAATCGAACCCAAGAATCTTGAATTTCTTGCGATCTCGAAAAATCGTTATATCATTTGCACCCAACACCGGGGAAGGAAGGAGAAAATTTTATAACATGGGGAGAGATCGGTTGAGCTTTTTGCCATGATGCTTTGAGGAGGGTTCTGTGCATGCTTCGACGTGAGCAACGATTTTCGAATCGTTTTTTACGACTGCATATTGACGTCCCGTAAAATATAAACCAAAGTCGAATTAGCCATCTCAATGAGAACCGGAGAAATCGGTATGATTTTCTGGAAACGATAGAGAAATCGAACCCAAGAATCTTGAATTTCTTGCGATCTCGAAAAATCGTTATTTTTATTTGCACCCAACACCGGGAGGAAAGAGAAAAATTTATAACATGGGGAGAGATCGGTTGAGCTTTTTGCCATGATGCTGTGAGGAGAGTTCTGTGCATGCTCGAATGTGAGCAAGAATATGGAGTCATCTGTTTGGCACTGGCAGAAAAATCGAAGCTGTGGTCGAAGCTTTATCCTTGTACATATATACACATATTTGTATGTATATGAGGGTTGGTAGAAAGAATCTTGAATTTCTCACGATCTCGAAAAATCGGTATATCGTTTGCACCCAACACCGGGGAAGGAAAGAGAAAATTTTATAACATGGGGAGAGATCGGTTGAGCTTTTTGCCATGATGCTTTGAGGAGGGTTCTGTGTGGATGCTGGGGAATATCGGCAGTCTCGTTATCGTTGCAGCTAAAAAAGAGATCGATGTGATATTTTCTCGCTTATATTTATTTGCAAAATGCACGCTTTTATTCCCAGAATAGAGACACATGGGGCCTCATCTTTGGGCCAGTTAAACATCTTTAATAATTAGCCACTAAAAATATAAAATTAAAACCTCGGAAGGAAGGAGAAAATTTTATAACATGGGGAGAGATCGGTTGAGCTTTTTGCCATGATGCTTTGAGGAGAGTTCTGTGTGGATGCTGGGGAATATCGGCAGTCTCGTTATCGTTGCAGCTAAAAAAGAGATCGATGTCGAGTGTATCTCGACGAACCCCATCAGCAAAATATTTTACCGATCGACTCTCTCCATCTGTCGTCGTTTCCGGCCGATCCGGTAACACCGTCGCCTCTTGAGCTTTTAGCTGCGTGCACCTCTCGTTCTCATCCTCGTCTCTTCCCTATCGTCTTGTACGACCCTTCAACTTTATCATTCTTCTCTGTTACCAAACATGAGCCAAAAACTTGGTGATATTTTCTCGCTTATATTTATTTGCAAAATGCACGCTTTTATTCCCAGAATATAGACACTAGGGGCCTCATCTTTGGGGCCAGTTAAACATCTTTAATAATTAGCCACCAAAAATATAAAATCAACGGAAGTTAAAAAATTATTTGAGAATTTTTTACACGTGGAATAGTAAATTTTTGAAACTCGCGAGTACGTCTATAAAATAGGAGACTGTATGAGTGAATTGATATGGATGGAGATAACACACATTGGCTTTCTAGCATCTTTCAGCTCGATTTAGTGGAATATTCAAATATTTTCAAGCCATATTTTCAATATTTTCGTGCTACACATCGTCTTTTGCCATTTTCTGTATTATCATTGTCAACGTGTGTGGTGCAGCTACGTGATCTTCCACTTCCATGAACTAGAATTTCCATTGACCGGGGTTCTTTTCTCGGTGCATATCTTTCTTATTTCTTGCTTCTTTTCCGAATTCAGGTATCGGATATCATCCCCCTGGTCCATATGACCTCATTCTCCCCTATACATGATACGAGAGAGAATTATTTGCTCATCATAAATCCACTAGTTGAAGTTT
>CAVLGY010000101.1:0-17412 GCA_963669185.1 Dyspetes luteomarginatus | reverse complement strand
AGGGAGGGAAAGAATAACGTTAAGGATAAAAAAAAAAGTAATAACGAAAGGCCAAATACGAATAATATATGTATATATATAAGGGATGTTTTTATTCTCATTCTCTTGTGTAATATCCGGCCGATTTGTCTGCTGGATGTATAATTTTGAGGAGTAACAGTACCAGCAGCACTAGAGCGAAAAAGATTGAGACAAAGCGGTGTGCTAAAAGTCTAGAGCAGGTGGCCAGGAGTAAAATTCAACTCTGTCGTGAATATATATATATATATATATATATATATATGTGACATGGTCTCGAGGGCAAACCGTCAGCTCTTCTTTCCTGGACAATGTCGCAAAACCGACGAATCTCCTTTTCACAGAGCCACAATGGGCTTTTCTATCCTTACGTATAAGCGAGAATTGAGGGGACTGGCGCGCTTTTCACCTCCTCTCGTGAACTTTGGCAACGATCCACGTAGATAACCAAACCGTTGGTTATATTATATTATGTGTGTCAACCTCTCTCTCTCTCTCTCTCTCTCTCTCTCTCTCTCTCTCTCTCTCTCTCTCTCTCTCTTTCGCATTATCGTTCAGAGCGACGAGAAAAGTAGCAGGAAATATTAGAAAGGAAAAAAGCTCCGAGGGTTGAACTTGAGGATATTTTCAAATATGAGACTCGTCCGGTGATAAAATTTGAGCTCTTTTCTCTCACATTATAAATATGTTCACGTCCCTAGTGACAAAAATGATAATTCAAATTCTCAAGAATCATTTTCGTCGAGTTATAAAATTCGTTCATTATTTTTTCCGATTATATACGATAACAAATATATCGTTGCAATATTCGATTCGTATCTCCAGCTCTATAGATAAATAAAGAAAAAATTATATACATATATATATATATATGAGTAAAAATTGACAATGGTAATCAAATAATGAAAGTGAAATACAAAAATGAACGGAGATATATATAGAGGAGAAATGAGAAGGAAAAAAAAAATTGGACGTCGAGTAGGACAAAAGAACTAGCTTGGAAAATTCACCTGTAGAGCGAAGAAAAAAGTACGACGAGACGAACGAATTGCGAGAGAGGATATCGACGATGTGAACGAATTCGAGGATGGGGAATCGCGGTGATGGAGCTGCGGTTGCTATATATATATATATATATATATATATATATAGCAACATATATACATATATATGTACATATATACATATATACATATATATATATATATATATACATATATACATATATATATATATATAGCCAAGATCCTCCATGGTGGTGATTCTCTCTCACTTTCTCTGTCGTATATCGAATAAACGTAACTCTGCGCACACCCTTCACGCCCACTCCCTCTCTCTCTCTCTTGCCTATCTCGCAGCTCAGTGAATATTTATAAATTGAAAGTGCACCACCGTGGAAAGACGCGGTTTCCGGTATCAAAGCGAAAACAGCATGGAACGCTGATTTTTTTTTTTTTTTTTCCTCGTTGAACACAGCTGAACAGCTTGCTCGTCGAATGCACTCTCACCCCCTGCTCGCACAACCCCTGCATGCATAGTGTTGTCCGCACACTTTTCTCTCTCGTATTTTTCTACACTTCTGCCTGTTCTGATTAGTTGAATGAAACGATGCATGAAATTATTTATTTAGCTGTTTACTCGCTTAAAATTGATAATCCAAAATACACAAAGATTAATCGGTCAATTAACATTGATAGATTTTTTTTATTTTTTTTATTACAAATAAATTCAATTTTTTTGGATTAAAAATAATACAAGCTTTTTGGTAGATTTTTTTTTAGGCAAACTTACGAATAGTCAACCATCCATATAAAATTATATTTCTATCACTCTTGCGCGCACTCCCATTGTCGTCCTGGTGTCACTTTCATGTCAATGAGAACTAAAAATAATCAAAAATAATTAAAAATAATTGAAAATAATTAAAAATAATTAAAAATAATTAAAAATAATTAAAAATAATTAAAAATAATTAAAAATAATTAAAAATAATTAAAAATAATTAAAAATAATTAAAAATAATTAAAAATAATCAAAAATAATCAAAAATAATCAAAAATAATCAAAAATAATAAAAAATAAACAAAAATAATCAAAAATAATCAAAAATAATTAAAAATAATCAAAAATAATCAAAAATAATTAAAAATATTATGCGAATTGTTTAAAGGAACAAAGTTGTTAAGCGGAGAAATATCATTATGTCAAGTTTCAGGAACATCATCGAGAACTTTAAACGATACAGTGCTACAAATGCAACGATGAAAGCTTTAATCCCCCACAGACTGTAGGGAAATTCTTACCGAGGATTGCATGGCACATGGACGAGTATAAAGAGTGCATGAGAAAATAGCTGGATGTATACGCAGTATAAACGGATGGTCCGGGAGTTTCCTGTGGGCCGTTGAGTCTGCGGTCCTTCCGGGGTACTCATCGAGACACGTCACGCCAACCAACCCTCGCCGCATCTCTTCCACCCCAACATCGAACGAGAGACACATGACATCGCGAGGAAATAGACTCGCGTGTTTCACCATTCTACTCCGTTTTCATCGATATACCCAGAGCGACACTCTCACTTGAAAAGCCTGCGGGGTACGCCTATCGCCTATTCAATGATGATGTGTATATTTCAAACAAGATTCTACCGAGTGATCGGCGTGTATTAGCAGCACTAATGAAACGTCGAACAAGCTCTCATGAGTGCATTTACCACCCATGGAGATTTCGCTCAAGGGAGAACGAAGACGATATCACGAGGAAGGATATCGCGAGGAAGGATATCACGAGGAACGATATCGCGATATCACGAGGAATGTTATCACGATATCACGAGCAATGTTATCACGATATCACGAGGAATGTTATCATGATATCACGAGGAACGATATCGCGATATCACGAGGAATGTTATCACGATATCACGAGCAATGTTATCGCGATATCACGAGGAATGTCATCACGATATCACGAGGAATGTCATCACGATATCACGAGGAATGTTATCACGATATCACGAGGAATGTTATCACGATATCACGAGGAATGATATCACGATATCACGAGGAATGTTATCACGATATCACGAGGAATGTTCTCACGATATCACGAGGAATGTTATCACGATATCACGAGGAATGTTCTCACGATACCACGAGGAATATCACGATATCACGAGGAATGTCATCACGATATTACGAGGAATGTTATCACGATTTCACGAGAAATGTTATCACGATATCACGAGGAATATTATCACGATATCACGAGGAATGTTATCACGATTTCACGAGGAATGTTATCACGTATCACGAGGAATGTTATCACGATATCACGAGGAATGTTATCACGATATCACGAGGAATGTTATCACGATATCACGAGGAATATCACGATATCACGAGGAATGATATCACGATGTCACGAGGAATGTTATCACGATATCACGAGGAATGTTATCACGATATCACGAGGAATGTTATCACGATACCATGAGGAATGTTATCACGATTTCACGAGGAATGTTATCACGATATCACGAGGAATGTTATCACGATATCACGAGGAATGTTCTCACGATATCACGAGGAATATCACGATATCACGAGGAATGATATCACAAGGAAATAGACTCTAGCAGAGAGACCTTTCGAACAATAACTAAGAGATAAAAATGTCTTCTGACTGGGACAAAGTTTTAAAAATTGAGTGAACCAAGTCTGATGAAAGTATAGAAAGCCGAACGAAGAACGCGACTGGGCATTGACAAAAGGAAAACAACTTGGTGTATTTTTGGAGCAAAGATAGGCGGTGGTTATCGAACGAGCACGAGAGTTTTCTTCTTTCTCAAGGATATAACAGAAAAATTTACTTGCCTCTTCGTCTTGTCTTTTCGTTTTTTTTTTTTTTTTTTTCAATTCTTCATCCAACATAGGTGGTACAGAGTATATACGGTTTCGCTTAGTATAAAGAGAAAAGAAGAAAGAGAGAGCCCTCTTTTGCTTCCCTATCTCAGTACTTTCAATCTCGCGAAGTGTTCCCGAGCGATCTTTCGGAACTCCTCCTTTTCCCTTCAGCTCTTGCTTCTTCCTTTCGTTTTTCCTGTCTTTCTTCCAGGGAACACACTCAGCTGTCTGACCTCTATACTATATATATCTCTATATCTTACACCATACGTCCTTATATATATATATATATATATCCAGATCTCTCACTCGCTCTCCTCTCCTATCCTTATATCACGTTCATTTTTTTATCTCTTTCTCCCTACTTTTTTGGACTATCTGGCAGATCGTCTGGTGCCCCGGGGGCTTGCACAGACGACATGGACCACGGACTGTTTGGGGAATAACCGAATAGCTGAGTCGAGAGTCGAGTCATATGTATTCTGAATGTGTACAGTATTTTTGTATGAAATACAATACATGCAGCAGTACGATAATATATATATATATATATATGTGTGTGTGTGTGTGTGCATGAAGCATTTTCCAACGATCCAGCCACTTTTTTCGGCGACCGAGCTAAATTTTTTAAAAAAATTCCCAGCACTTTTTTAAAATCATTTTTTTAAATCATTCTCCATTTATTTTTCAAGATTGCAAATCTTTATGAAATACAGCTCAGGCAGGAAAAAAATTGTCAAACATTATTAATCGGATAAAATTATATTTAAAAAAATTGTGAGGTTAGAATAGTCGATTTTGAGGATTTATTTGGATTTCTAGTCTCTACGATGTATCATAGCTTTCCCTGTATATATTCTCATACTCTGGGGGATAATTTGGAATGTTGAAATTTTTTAAAACTTTTCCCAGCACTTTTTAAAAATCATTTCACATTTTTAAATTCAAACATTTAGGAAATTCTCCATTTGTTTTTCAAGATTGCAAATCTTGATGAAATACAGCTGGGGCAGGAAAAAAATTGTCAAACATTATTAATCGGATAAAATTATATTAAGAAAAATTGTTAGAATAGTCAAATTTGAGGATTTATTTGGATTTCTAGTCTCTACGATGTATCATAGCTTTCCCTGTATATATTCTCATACTCTGGGGGATAATTTGGGATGTTGAAATTTTTTAAAACTTTTCCCAGCACTTTTTTAAAAATCATTCCACATTTTTAAATTCAAACATTTAGGAAATTCTCCATTTGTTTTTCAAGATTGCAAATCTTGATGAAATACAGCTGGGGCAGGAAAAAAATTGTCAAACATTATTAATCGGATAAAATTATATTAAGAAAAATTGTTAGAATAGTCAAATTTGAGGATTTATTTGGATTTCTAGTCTCTACGATGTATCATAGCTTTCCCTGTATATATTCTCATACTCTGGGGGATAATTTGGGATGTTGAAATTTTTTAAAACTTTTCCCAGCACTTTTTTAAAAATCATTCCACATTTTTAAATTCAAACATTTAGGAAATTCTCCATTTGTTTTTCAAGATTGCAAATTTTGATGAAATACAGCTGGGGCAGGAAAAAAATTGTCAAACATTATTAATCGGATAAAATTATATTAAGAAAAATTGTTAGAACAGTCAAATTTGAGAATTTCTTTAAATTTCTACCCGAGTCAAAAAATTTCAAACCCTCCACAAGCCTCCAAATCTACGATATATCATAGCAACGAATTCAGACGCCTTCTGAATTCGTTGATCGTATAGTGACTGAATAGCTCAACTGTCCATTCATAGCTGTGCTCACCCCAAGTATGTATGAGTGTCCAGGATTCACCGAAACCCTTAAAATTCTATGCTCGTTAATTCTGTACATAGTTATATCGTTGTTATGGCTTCGTGGCTCATGTGCTATTCCATGACATCACTGCAATATTCCCTATGTTTACGTCACATGTTCGACACGTTATATTCTCGTGTCTGCGTATTATCGTGACAAGAGAGAATTAAATTTTACTATATATATATATAGTACACTCTTGTGCTTCCTTATGCTCGTGTAGTTTTTTTTATATCTCGTGAAGTTTCCAGCTACCAGGCGAGCCCATTTCATCTGACATTTGTGGCAGACTCTACTCTCTCTCTCTCCCTTTCTGCCCCTCTCTCTTTGTATATATATGTGTACATATACACACACATATATATATATATATATATATATATATATGTGTATATATGTGTATATATATGTATATATATGTATATATATATATATATATACAGGTATAAGCCCTTAAAGCCCTACATGTCAGATACATAGCTTGAGGGCGTTAGGCATTCTGACGACACGATGTGGTGAACTTTGACCCTGCTGCAGCCACAATTTCTATATAATATAACTCTCGTCCAAGCCAGCTTTCACTTTGCTCTACATAGAGCAAAGTGGAGATTGAGAAAAAACTACCCCGTATGTGACGAACATCATATATATATAGGTGTATATAGATATATATATATATATATATACATATATATATATATATTTTTAGTATCCTTTCAGCACGTTATTGTACCCTGAGCCATCCTTTTCGCCAGCTTGTCGATCTTACACATCCTGTGCATGTATACAGCGTCATGTAAAAATTTTACACAGCTCGTCGACCCCCCACCCACCCCCCCCCAGCTCATCGAGAAAATTATAAATTGTGTCGCGATATGTAATTTTTTTTTTTTAAGTACTGAAATGATAAATAAATCTCAAATGGATAAAATAAAATCGAATTTCAGTTGGGGGTTGAACGAATTGATAATTTTATCGATTGGAACGAATCATGCAAATGTGCGATCTATTTTTTTCGATTATAAATCGCAGCGACGAATTTAGACGATTCTTTGGTCGCATCAGCCGACGCAAATGACGCTTCTGAAATATGCACGTGGCACATTTCCCGTTAAAAGAAGAAAATGGAGAGCAAAAGATGAAAGATAAACGTTTGCGTCGGATCGCACGAGAATTTAACGAGCATTAAAAAAATCGCCTCTTATGCCCGCAATATAGTTTGCTCGCTAATGAGCTGGGCGACGTCACGCAGGAACGTTTAACTCATTATCGCAACGTTTATTATTATTATTATTATTATTATTATTATTCACATGCTTCGAAAAAGGACTAGCTGAGTGGCTCCGAGTGTTTGTGTTAGGTATCTGTGAGGGTTGATGAGCTTGTCCAGTTGATTGTTCTTAATTATTACTTAAATGTGAATTAACTTTAATTTTTATAATTATATATATATATATATATATATATATATATACATAAATAATATATTATATATATATATAGATACATATATTCACAGGTACGACCATGGTGGGGTGAGCCAAAGTCGAGCCACTTCGGAACTCGAGACTCAATTAGACGAGATCACATATACAAACCAAATAGTCATTGGATCACGATCGATTTATGGAAAAAAAACCTTCTCGGGATATTATCCCTTGTTGATGATATATATATATATATATATAAAATCGAGCTCTATATTGAATCTAAATACATATATATATATATTTATATATATAATGTATTAAATATATATATATATGTATTTAGATTCAATATAGAGCTCGATTTTATATATTTAATACATTATATATATATTTTATATATTTAATACATTATATATATAAATATATATATACATATATATATATATATTTAGATTCAATATAAAGATCAATTTTTCTGATACTCTTGATCGTTTCTGAAATTGAGCCTGCAATCATGATGTACAGACACAGAGTATGAGGCGTGTCTGTTGATTCTGTGATATTAGCACTAATATGTATATCATATCCTATTTATATATGCACATAGATATTACGTAGGTGCGACCAGACGAACTGGTTTTGCTCGCTAGAAGCTGCATATCGTGTATCGTTTGAGCGGCTCTATGGATATCAGAATTTCCTATGCATATATATATATATATATATATATATATACTTACTCGACATTATGAAGAGACAGCTGTGTGAGCGCCAAAGAGAGCGGGATAGCCAAAGAGAAGAGCAATTATAATTTTCGAGAGAACACGAGAGCCTCGTTTGACTAATGATTTACCAACGCCACGTGATCACGCTTCCACGGATTATATTTTCAACGTAGAGATGCGTGCACGTATAAATAATCCATGTGTGTGTACAGTCAAAACTCTTGTAATTTAAGTCCTCAATTTATTAATTTTCCTAAAAAAATTAAACCGCTCCTATGGACAACCTCGCGAAAACCATTTTTATACTCTGGGGAACAATTTGGGAATGTTCGAGTCGAGCAGGATTGTAAGGATACATGTGAAAGTGATTGGGACCTCGCATATTTTAATTTCTCCTGGATAATCATATTCTCCCACTCCAGAGGACTAATCGGCATCCTGCAGTCAAGCAGGATTGGCGGAAATATGTTGAAACTGATTTGGACCTCGCATAATTTAACTCCCCCTGTACAGTCATATCCTCATACTCTGGAGGATAATTTGGCTAGTTCAAGCTAAGCAGGATTGGCGGAAATATGTTGAAACTGATTTGGACCTCGCATAATTTAACTCCCCCTGTACAGTCATATCCTTATACTCTAGAGGATAATTTGGTTAGTTCAAGCTAAGCAGGATTAGCGGAAATTTGGACCTCGGATATTTTAACTCCCCCTGTACAGTCATATCCTCATACTCTGGAGGATAATTTGGCTAGTTCAAGCTAAGCAGGATTGGCGGAAATATGTTGAAACTGATTTGGACCTCGGATAATTTAACTCCCCCTGTACAGTCATATCCTCATACTCTGGAGGATAATTTGGCTAGTTCAAGCTAAGCAGGATTGGCGGAAATATGTGAAACTGATTTGGACCTCGGATAATTTAACTCCCCCTGTACAGTCATATCCTTATACTCTAGAGGATAATTTGGTTAGTTCAAGCTAAGCAGGATTAGCGGAAATTTGGACCTCGGATATTTTAACTCCCCCTGTAGTCATATCCTCATACTCTGGAGGATAATTTGGCTACTTCAAGCTAAGCAGGATTGGCGGAAATATGTTGAAACTGATTTGGACCTCGGATATGTTAACTCCCCCTGTACAGTCATATCCTCATACTCTGGGTGATAATTTGGCTAGTTCAAGCTAAGCAGGATTGGCGGAAATATGTTTAAACTGATTTGGACCTCGCATAATTTAACTCCCCCTGTATATTCATATCAAGTCAAGTCAAGCAGGATTGGCAAATATAAGCAAAACCAATTTGGATGAATTTGTCAACTTGGTATAGAAATTTGAAAAATATTCTCCTCACAAATGTAACAATTGATCCAGCTCGTAGCAGTTGAGTTCCGAAAGCTTTTACTGTATAACATACATGCAATATGCAAGCCCAGATTTACATGTACGTGCGGTGGTGGATATGCTTGTTATTAATACGTGGAGCTTGCGTATACCGTACAGAGACATTTTATCGTGTATTCTATGTGTTCATCGACGTACGGAGAATCCTTCCTGACACACCAGAATATATAGAAGCGCGCGACTATTGCACGTCACCATGGCCTCGTTATTAAGCCAGAGCTTAACCTGCCGCGGGGCTTTCGCACACCCAGACCTGCCGATTGCTATTAAGCATCCACTCACTCTTGTTGCTCTCTCTCTCTCTCTCTCTCCCTCTCTCTCTCGCCCCCCCTCTCTCTCTCTCTCTCTCTCCCAGGGCTCGCAATTCCAGCTGTATTTAAACATCCAAAGCATTCTCGGATGCTTCACTTCTCCCCTGTCAACGTTTGACAGCCATATTTTGCCTGTACAATATGTATACGCAATTGTATGGCAGTCGATCTCTCTGCCAACTCGATGAATGTCTCATGGATCTCCGAGAAATCAATGTACCTCATACTCCATTTTCATATACCGAATACATTATTTGATGTATCGTTGTTTGTGTGTGTGTGTGTGTGTGTGATTTGTGCAATGTGACATTTCAATTTTTCAAGAGACGATAGAATGACAGTGCGCGCTCACCGGCTAATTGCGAGAGTCGTCAGGGATTATTTTCACCAAATAAAAAATACTCAGAGGAATATTTACCATTTTTTTTTTTTTTTTTCAGTCATTTTGTAAAAAAAAAAGCTCCCCAACGATAATCCCTCGTCATTGTTCCATCGAAAAGTAATCAAGTACGCGAACTGTCCCTTAAAATTAATTTTCCAAAAGGATGCAACGTACCCAAAATATTCGAGTGTCCCACTATTGGCAATTGAGATGAGGGCGCCATGAGTATAAATAAACTAAAATTATCTCAGTCCTATATCCATATGTGAAACCGATATAGATATAGATCTCATGTTATTCTGACGCATCAAGAGTAATTCTATTTACAAGCCAAGGGTGCGCCTAAGTTCATCAGTTCCCAATGTATGTAGTGAGATGAATGTGATATGAGAATTTTCCGCATTTTCTGAAATATGGTTTACCCCACCATACGATATTATATATATATATATATGAGTATTAAATATTTATAATTAAATCAATTTATAATTAAATTATATTTAATTAAATTATATTTGATTAAATTATATTTAATTAAATTATATTTAATTATAATTAAATTAAATTAATTTATGTAATGTGCAGTTGAATGCTTGAATTATTATTCGCGTACCGATACGAAAAATTCTTGGAAAAATAATTTCAATCACGCTCTTTGCTTTTCCTCGAAATGCCAATATTGACGAAACTCTGGACACGTGGTCCGCGTATTTAAAATTTATTGAACGTGGTCGCTAAATGAAAATTGCATAAGCCTGACTGGTTGCCATGCTGGAGGCTGTACAGAGTCATCAAATGGACAAATTGTTTAACTTTTAAGCTCCTCGGGAAAAGCTGGATGCGTTGGGTGCGATGGGAATTATATTCACTTATAGTTAGGAGCGAATATAATTCCGCTCCTACCATATGTAAACGAATATCGTACCACGTGGATTCGACGATCCATTTCATTTGATAAAAGTCACAATCCCTTTTTGCAAAAAAAAATATTTTCTACCAAGTACCATTTGATACGATTTATGATTGACTGAGAGAAAAAGTTTAATCGAGTTAATTAAATTTTATTTGAATCTCAGCCTGTTAAACTTTTATATACGATTATAAAATAAATTATTTTATCAATTTAAACAAATATTTTATTTCATTTAATGAAAATTAAATAATATATTTCGAATGAACTAAAAAGAATTCACACTTAGAGTTAACTTTATAATTAAATAATTTACAAACATCTGACCCATCCCTTTAGGGTACATCCTGCCCATCATCAGAATATGTCAGATCCATGTGCCTGTCTCACTGTGAAAACTACATCGTAGCTCCAGAAGCTCCAGAGTAAACCAATTCCATGCGGACTCGCTCACGTGCGTGAAATTTACTCTGTAATAATAGTATATTGTGGTTCATGGACTACGCACACCACTCACAAGGGACCAAGTTGGTCGAAGCGACGGAGCATTCAGAGAGATCTCTCGGTAGGCACGCGAATTCACATAAGTGCTATGTTTGCAAATGAGAACCGTGAGTGTATAATTTAGGGATGTAGGAAGAAGAGAGAGAGAGAGAGAGAGAGAGAGAGAGAGAGAGAGAGAAGAGTGGGGAGGAGAGTGGGGGAGAAAGAGGGAGAGAGAGAGAGAAGAGAGGGAGAGAAAGAGAGAGAGAGAGAGAAGAGAAGAGAGGGAGAGAATGAGAGAGGGAGAGAAAGAGAGAGAGAGAGAGAGAGAGAGAGAGAGGGAGAGAAGATAAGGGAGGGAGAGAAAGAGAGGGGGAGTGAGAGAGAGAGAGAGAGAGAGAGGGAGAGAGAGAGAGAGAGAGAGAGAGAGAGAGAGAGAGAGAGAGAGAGAGAGAGAGAGAGAGAGAGAGAGAGAGAGAGAGAGAAGAGTGTGGGAGAAAGAGAGAGAAAGAGAGGGAGTGAGAGTGAGGAGAGAGGGGGAGAGATAGAGAGAGAGAGAGAGAGAGAGAGAGAGAGAGAGAGAGAGAGAGAGAGAGAGAGAGAGAGAGAGAGAGAGAGAGGGGGAGAGAGAATGAGAGAGGGAGAGAGAGAGAGAGAGAGAGGGAGAGAAGATAAGGGAGGGAGAGAAAGAGAGGGAGAGAGAAACGTCAGCCCAGGCAGAAACACCACATCTATGTACTTGAACGATACGAGAGATGCACCGAAATTCAGGATCCCTCAGAGTATACCGAAAATTCTAGCGTTTCAGCACTGATGGTCACCATTACTTGTTCACCTGCTGTATGCCATGTTCCGTTTCATTTTCATCCGATCTCCTCATGTCCACTCTCACGTTCCTTCAATCTTGTATTTGATTCATCCAACGGTATGCCAAGTTTGACTATAAATGTGTGCACTGCGCAACTATACCCTGAAATGAGTCGTTGGGCTTCCTGGGAACGAGACATAATGCGAAGTTGCATCGCCGGAACGGTATGACGTCTGTCCAGATGCGTTTTCTCCATATTTGGACAGCCACACCGTATATCCCAAAGGGAAGAAGAGCTCTGTCATGCTCTAAGGGAAGAAGAGCTCTGTCATGCCCTACACGAGAACTTTCCCCTACCACCCCACCCCCCTGACCCTACCACCTTCCTGACTTCGTCGACTTGCCTTTAGGGAAAAGCTCTCTCTCTCTCTCTCTCTCTCGCTATCGTTCTTCCTCGCCCACAAATACACAATGGAATTCGGTAATGAGAAACAATATTATTCTGCGTAATAGCGCTGCGCTAATTGATAAATTTTGACAGAATCAAAGTGTAGAAATTGTGCTGGCTGTAATGAGAATAATGTGACAATTAATGGAGAATTTACACGATAAAAATTATTTATTCTGCGTAATAGCGCTGCGCTGATTGATAAATTTTGACAGAATCAAAGTGTAGAAATTGTGCTGGTTGTAATGAGAATAATGTGACAATTAATGGAGAATTTACACGATACAAATTATTTATTCTGCGCAATAGCGCTGCGCTAATTGATAAATTTTGACAGAATCGAAGTGTAGAAATTGTGCTGGGTGTAGTGAGAATAATGTGACAATTAATGGAGAATTTACACGATAAAAATTATTTATTCTGCGCAATAGCGCTGCGCTAATTGATAAATTTTGACAGAATCAAAGTGTAGAAATTGTGCTGGTTGTAATGAGAATAATGTGACAATTAATGGGGAATTTACACGATAAAAATTATTTATTCTGCGCAATAGCGCTGCGCTAATTGATAAATTTTGACAGAATCAAAGTGTAGAAATTGTGCTGGTTGTAATGAGAATAATGTGACAATTAATGGGGAATTTACACGATACAAATTCTTTATTCTGCGCAATAGCGCTGCGCTAATTGATAAATTTTTTGACAGAATTAAAATTTACCGTGAAATTGTGCTGCCTATCATAAAAGTGACATGACAACTAATATGGAATTTGCATAATACGAATTTATTCTAGCCCTCCGCTCATAGACACATTTTGACAGAATCAAAGTGTAGAAATTGTGCTGGCTGTAACAGAAAAAATAAGGAAATTTACACGGTCTGAATGATATTATTCCGTATAATAGCGCTGCGCTAATTGATAAATTTTTTGACAGAATTAAAATTTACCGTGAAATTGTGCTGCCTATCATAGACACATTTTGACAGAATTAAAATGTACCGTGAAATTGTGCTGCCTGTAACAGAAAAAATAAGGAAATTTACACGATGGTTGAATTATTTGTCCATCTGGACAAATAATCCAACCATCTGAGCTACCTACGAACAAAGAAAATTTTATATTGACAATCGTTGAATTGCATTTTTTATGGCTGAGAGCATAAAAGTACAATAATGACGACTCGATTTAATTTGACTTGAGGAAAAAAACTTTTCCTTTACTTTTCACCCTCGCACGAAGAAGACGAACTGAATCTGCGCGGATTCCCTTGCCGATTTATTTACACCGCGCAGCTTATTAGAGAAATTTAATAATTTTAGGTAATGCTGTCGCTCCATGGTAAAATATTGATTTGGCAGCCGCAATATGTACCGTCCCATGTAAGCGCATGATAGAAATTCGTGAAACGAGAATAATGCTACTTTGAAATTAACACGCCATTGCTACAGATGATGAATATTCCCTGGATGAAGAGCTCGAACTTCATAGTGAGCAAAACTGATAAACAATGAGAACGTATCAAAGTAAAAGGGACATCGTATAATTGTATGGCTGTATAAGCGAAGATGTAATGATGGAAACGAAGAAGAGAACGACGAAGAGGACGAAGAGGACGAAGAGGACGAAGAGGACGAAGAGGACGAAAAGGACGACGAAAAGGACGACAACAGCGAAGAGGATGACGAAGAGGATGACGAAGAGAACGACGAAGCGGACGAAGAGGACGAAAAGGACGACGAGGACGACAACAGCGAAGAGGATGACGAAGAGGACGACAAAAAAGACGACAAAAAGGACGACCAAGAGAACGACGAAGAGGACGAAAAGGACGACGAAGAAGACGAAAAGGACGACAATAGCGAAGAGGATGATGAAGAGGACGACAAAAAGGACGACAAAGAGAACCACGAAGAGGATGACGAAGAGGACGACGAGGACGAAGAGGATGACAAAGAGAATGACGAAGAGGACGACAAAAAGGACGACAAAGAGAACGACGAAGAGGACGAAAAGGACGACGAGGACAACAACAGCGAAGAGGATGACGAAGAGGACGACGAGGACGAAGAGGACGACAAAAAGGACGACAAAGAGGACGACGAAGAGGACGACAAAGAGGATGACATCGACGAGGCTAGTCAGCTCGATGCAACGTTTGCATTTACTATACAGTCTGGACTATTCTATACCACATGAGTTTCTCCCTCGTTGCTTCTGCATTTCCGCTTTACATTCGATTCACCACCAACACGTTCATCCCCCGTACACATTTTCCAAGCTATCCAGCTTTATGCTTTGCCAGTCACGAGTTTGATCTTGATATGTTTTGTATGTGTCTGTGTGTCTGAGTTACTTTGTACCAGTCGATAGTCTTCTGGCATAACGGAGAATAATCCCTGCGGGAATTTTCGAAATTTCCTCGATGCCAATGCCAGCGAAAGTATCCACTGTAACATATTATTGCCCTGGTCTTGCTTCTTCGAACTACCCTCTGAATGCTGATGTAACAAATTTCATCAATATTATACTGTTCACATATATACATATATATCGATCTATACAGCGTCTATATAGTTAACTATATATATATATATATATATATATATATATATATATATATATATCTATATAGTGGATTTGTGAAGTGCTAGAGAAGTTAGGCGATGAGGTGAATTGGAAATTGTGTCTGTATGGTGGGGGGAAGTGAGTAGTCAAAGGGTGAGCTCAAGGAAAGGGTTAAATTCGAAAAATGGTACAAGCTAAAAAAATCGAAGCCTTGAGAATGAAAGAAAAGCAGAAAAACGATACACAGGGTGTACTAGTTGATCAGTAAATTTTTAAAGTGTATAGAGAAGTCAGGAGATGAGATGTATCGGAAATTGAATATAAATGATGGCGGGGGGTCAAAGGGCAAACTCAAGAAAAGGGTTAAATTGGATGAATGCTAAAGAAGCGAAATCGTCAGAATAAGAGAAAAAAAAATGTACATCGTGTATGAAAAAAAAACTCAAGAAAAGGGTTAAATTCGAAAAATGGTGCAAGCTAAAAAAATCGAAGCCTTGAGAATGAAAGAAAAGCAGAAAAACAATACACAGGGTGTATTATTTGATCAGTGGATTTTTTAAGTGTCTAGAGAAATTTGGCGATGAGATGCACCGGAAATTGAGTATAAATGATGGCAGGGGGTCAAAGGGCAAATCAAGAAAAGGGAAAAGAAACTTAGGAATGAGAGAAAAGCAGAAAAAAAACAATATAAAGTGTGTATACAGTTGACCTTTGTACCTGTGAAGTCTCTAGAGAAGTCTGGTAATGAGATGTGTCAAAAATTGAGTCTGCATGATGGCGTGGGGTCAAAGGGTAAATTCAAGAAAAGGGTTAAATTGGAAGAATATCATGCGAGCTAAAAAATAAAAAGCTTGAGAATGAGAGAAAAGCAAAAAAAAAAAACACACACACACACACAATATTGCGAGAGAAATAAATGCTTTTCTCTCGTTTGCGTATTTCTTTACTCTGCGATACGAAAATAGCCGCGAGCACGAGGGCCGGAAACACGCGATATCCCCACGAGGCTCTGAGACAAAAACTTTTATAAAAATAGTTTGGTCGACAGCCCAGCGCAGGGCTGACACATTCGTTATCATTTTTTCTCCCTTATATTTCCTCTTACATCCCTTATCCATCACACATATATATATATACATAATTCCGGGTGAAATTACCAGCGGAATTTTTATCCTAAAAATGTCATTCTCAGCTTGAGGATTTTTTTTCAAAATTCTCTCACACTGTACAACGCTTAAAAGTGTCAAAATAAATTTACACGTGTCAATAGCAATTTTTTATATCGGTATTTGCACTTTTTACTACACTCTCGTGCCATTCCACCCTTACGAATCACCCCTTCTTGTTTTCGTCATTGCTGCGAAGCGAACTGTGAGGAGAGAAAAAAAAAAAATCATCCCAACATTCAATCGGAAAACCCTTCAGGTCTCGATGGGGCGAAAGTTGAAAAAATGTTGCTAGCATCAGCGTTGATGGGTTTTTGAAAAAAAAACTGGTACGGCACAGAAACAGGATGCTCTCATACTATATATATATTAGTTTGAGAGCATCCTGTTTCTGTATATATATATATATATATATATATATATATATAATATATATATATATATATATATACATCTATATAGATATATATATGTATATAGCTATATATTATATATAGCTATCCATGAGGGAGAGAGAGAGAGAGAGAGAGAATGAGAGCGATAAAGTTCTCGATGCGCCGAAGAGCACATATGGACCATATGCAAATGAACCAGCTCGGAGAGGTGAGAGCATAGCACACGGCTGACCGATCCCGATGGCCCATCGTGGTAGATTACAAACGACGCGTATGACGGGATCTAGTGGACACACAATTCGAAAACGATCGTTACGCTCTTCAGAACGAAATATATATATATATATATATATATAGGATATTTCACTGCAGGCGGCGTGAATGACAAAATTTCCAGAGCTGTTGTTAGCCTAACGACAGACCATGTACACGTTTCATATTTTAACTCTCGTCCAATAAGCATGAAAAAATTTTTTTTGAATAATTTCTTTGAGAAACAAAAAATTGAAAAAAAAAAAAACAAAATATAGAAAATTGATGCTATAAATTTATTATTAAAATACAAAAAGAAAAATCTTTTCGACGACATTTCTTCAGATTGTTGCAAAATTCTCAATTCTA
>CAVLGY010000100.1:15000-17677 GCA_963669185.1 Dyspetes luteomarginatus | reverse complement strand
GAAAATATGTATGAATTTTTCGTGAATTCTCTCAAGTGCTTTAAATTTGTAGTGATAGCTGTGGATTTTTTACGAACGAAAAAAAAAAAAATCAAAAAAAAATATCCATTTTGAGCAGAATTTTTTGTCGAACATAATTTTTTTGAATTTTGTTGCTCATGTCGTGAATATAAGATCTTAAGGGGACTGGAAATATTTTCGGATTCTGAATCACCCTCTAGATCTCTTCTCGTGATATATAAGGAGATTTATTGCCGAGAAATTTTCATGCCTGCTAGTCCATCTTTCTTCTCCTTCTCCCCAACACTCGTCTGCTCATGGGAAACGAATCGTGTATATATATATATATATATATATATATATATATATATATATATATATATATATATATATACAAATTTCCAGTCAATCCCTCTTCCGCAGAGACACTCTTGAGCCCGCAGCTACTACAATATTATTGTCTATAGGGTCTTTTATATATATATAGAAAGAGAGAGAGAGGGAGAGAGAGAGATATTATCCACAAGTATATACTTCGTGATGCGTGAAAATTTTCAAGACATTCCAACAATTTCTATCCTTTTTTTTTTGTTTTCTCTCTCCTTTCAAACGTTCCTCCTTTCCATCTTTTGCCTTGTACGTGTCCATCCGTACACGATGAGTCAGTCCATCTTCTTCCCTCAAGCGTGCAATCCTCGCAAGACAATGGTGGCCTATCAAACAATTTTATACAAAATTAAGAAAAAGGGAAAGAGATTAATAATAATTTTTTTAACCGTAAAGTCAGATGCTATGAATAATCTATGAAATTTTTTTTTCATACAAAATTAAGAAAAAGGGAAAAAGATTAATAATAATTTTTTTAACCGTAAAATCAGATGCTATGAATAATCAATGAAATTTTTTTTCATACAAAATTAAGCAAACGAGAAAAAGATTAATAACAATTTTTTTAACCGTAAAGTCAAATGCTATGAATAATCAATGAAATTTTTTTTCATACAAAATTAAGCAAACGAGAAAAAGATTAATAACAATTTTTTTAACCTTAAAGTCAAATGCTATGAATAATCAATGAAATTTTTTTTCATACAAAATTAAGAAAAAGAGTAAAAGATTAATAACAATTTTTTTAACCGTAAAGTCAGATCCTATGAACAATCAATGAAATTTTTTTTCATAAAAATTAAGAAAAAGAGTAAAAGATTAATAACATTTTTTTTAACCGTAAAGTCAGATGCTATGAATAATGTCAATGAAATTTTTTTTTCATACAAAATTAAGAAAAAGAGAAAAACACTAATAATAATTTTTTTAACCGTAAAGTCAGATGCTATGAATAATGTCAATGAAATTTTTTTTTCATACAAAATTAAGAAAAAGAGAAAAACACTAATAATAATTTTTTGAACCGTAAAGTCAAATGCTATGAATAATCAATGATTTTTTTTTTCATAAAAAATTAAGAAAAAGAGTAAAAGATTAATAACATTTTTTTTAACCGTAAAGTCAGATCCTATGAACAATCAATGAAATTTTTTTTCATAAAAATTAAGCAAAAGAGAAAAACACTAATAATAATTTTTTGAACCGTAAAGTCAAATGCTATGAATAATCAATGATTTTTTTTTTCATACAAAATTAAGAAAAAGAGTAAAAGATTAATAACATTTTTTTTAACCGTAAAGTCAAATGCTATGAATAATCAATGATTTTTTTTTTCATACAAAATTAAGAAAAAGAGTAAAAGATTAATAATATTTTTTTAACCGTAAAGTCAAATGCAATGAATAATCAATGATTTTTTTTTTATACAAAATTAAGAGAAAGAGCAAAAGTTTAATAATATTTTTTTAACCTTAAAGTCAAATGCTATGAATAATCAATGAAAATTTTATCATACGAAATTGAAGAATTAAAAAAAAAAAACTTTTTTTAAATCTCAAAATCAGATGCTATGAATAATTAATCAAGTTTTCGATTTAAATTATATTTGTGAAGATTTATTTTTAATTTTATTTCAAATATGTTCGAGTTTAGTCTACATATATATATATATAGACTAAACTCGAACATATCGAACATCGACATCGAATGAAAAACACGAGTCAGCCACGAAAAATCGTTTTCTGACGATTTTTCATAATTTTTTTTTTACGATTTTTTATAATTTTTTTTTGACGATTTTTCATTATTTTTTTTTTTTTTGATCTTTTGAAATCTTTTGAATTTTATTTCAAATATGTTCGAGTTTAGTCTACATATATATATATAGACTAAACTCGAACATATTTGAAATAAAATTAAAAAAAATATATATATATATATACACATACATACATATATATGTATATATATTTGCACCGCGATGCATCTCGGACATTCACGAACGTGTTTGAGCGCCCTGAACGAGCTAGAACGGACGCCTGCGGAACAATCACCGGCATTCGAGCCCGTGCTGACATTTATTTAAATCGTGAAGGAGAAATAGAGAGAAAGAGAGAAATAGAGAGAGAGAGAGAGAGAGAGAGAAAAGGGGCTCGAAGAAGTGCAACGTTGCACACTCCTGTGAGTGTAAAATTCGCGTAACCGCGCGAGCGGCAAGTGCGTTGCTCTCCGGCTTCTCAGAGAGAGGCGAGCGAGAGAGAGAGAGAAAGAGAGAAAGAGAGAGAGAGAG
>CAVLGY010000100.1:5000-10000 GCA_963669185.1 Dyspetes luteomarginatus | reverse complement strand
AACTCACGAGGTGTCCAACCGATTTTGTACACGAGACTTGCCGAGAAGATTCAATTTTTTTGCCGTTCCGAGTTGTCGAGCACGAGATATGCCGGGGAAAAAAAAAAATTTAACAACATAATCGACAGAAATAACGAATCAGAAAGAAAAATCGTTAAAGAAATTTGACCGGTAAAGTTTTTATGGAAAAAAGATCGATAAATCGATGGATAATTCTATATATGAATAATAATAATAAGTGCAAATTTTTGCAATATAATAAGCGCAAATTTTTGCAATAAAATAAGTGCAAATTTTTGCAATATAATAAGTGCAAATTTTTGCAATTAATAAGTTCAAATTTTTGCAATATAATAAGCGCAAATTTTTGCAATTGATAAGTTCAAATTTTTGCAATATAATAACCGCAAATTTTTGCAATATAATAAGCGCAAATATTTGCAATATAATAAGTGCAAATTTTTGCAATATGATAAGCGCAAATTTTTGCAATATAATAAGCGCCAATTTTTGCAATATAATAAGTGCAAATTTTTGCAATATAATAAGCCCAAATTTTTGCAATATAATAAGTGCAAATTTTTGCAATATAATAAGGGCAAATTTTTGCAATATAATAAGCGCCAATTTTTGCAATATAATAAGTGCAAATTTTTGCAATATAATAAGCCCAAATTTTTGCAATATAATAAGCCCAAATTTTTGGAATATAATAAGTGCAAATTTTTGCAATTTAATAAGCGCAAATTTTTGCAATATAATAAGTGCAAATTTTTGCAACATAATAAGTGCAAATTTTTGCAATATAATAAGCGCAAATTTTTGCAATATAATAAGGGCAAATTTTTGCAATATAATAAGCGCCAATTTTTGCAATATAATAAGTGCAAATTTTTGCAATATAATAAGCGCAAATTTTTGCAATATAATAAGTGCAAATTTTTGCAATATAATAAGGGCAAATTTTTGCAATATAATAAGCGCCAATTTTTGCAATATAATAAGCGCCAATTTTTGCAATATAATAAGTGCAAATTTTTGCAATTAATAAGTTCAAATTTTTGCAATATAATAAGCGCAAATTTTTGCCAAATAATAACCGCAAATTTTTACCAAATAATAACCGCAAATTTTTGCCAAATAATAACCGCAAATTTTTGCCAAATAATAACCGCAAATTTTTACCAAATAATAACCGCAAATTTTTGCACAAATAATAAGGCAATGAATAAGGGCTCAAAGATATATATATATATATTTTGTCAAGATTTTGAGACAAATTTCAGTAAATTTTTCCATTTTTCTTTGTCGATATTATTAATTCAATGGAGTTGAAAAAAAAAAAAAAACAAAACAAAGATATGAAAATTGATTGTTTTATAAACATTCGAGTGCGTGAGATTCGAATGATAGAGTTTGAGCTATAAAAGGAACATTAGCCGGAGGAAAAAGGGACATGGGCAGAAGGAGCCTCGCACACCTTGCCGATCTTTATGGTGTTTTTATACGAGTCGACCGACCCGCATCGAGTGCCTGTGTGTTTTTGTGCGTATATATATGTGCGTTAGTGTGCGTGTCTGCCTGTGCGTACGTGTGTGTGCGTGACTGCGTGCGTGCGCGTGTATTGAAGCTACACGTATTCCTTATTTCCTTCTATTCACGATCCTTTGCCAATTCCCCCCCCCCCCCCCCCGCTCCCCCGCTCTCTCTCTCTCTCTCTCTCTCTCTCTCTCTCTCTCTCTCTCTCTCTCTCTCTCTCTCTCTCTCTCTCTCTCTCTCTCTCTCTTCCTCTCTCTCTCTCTCTCTTCCCCCCCCCCCCCCCCTCTCTCTCTCTCTCTCTCTCTCTCTCTCTCTCTCTCGCTCGTTTAGTAACCCCGACGGGTCTACCCACGCGCACGTGCTGCTGGTGGGCGCGCGAGAACGTCCAAATGCTACTCTCTCGTAAGGTCCAGCAGCATCGGAAGCCCCTACGCCGGAGGCCCCAACTTCTCATCAGAGCGAGGGCGAAGCATGCAGCGTCAAGTTTCATTCGTAAAAGGAAATTTTTTGCCAATCTTATAAATTCATAAATTATGCTCGTATAATTTTTAATATTTAACACGAACAATGCAACAAGTTGTGAAATTAATTTCGAAATAACTGAAAATATTGAGCAAAAGCTCGATCGATGAATTAACGAAATTTTATTGCTGAACAAAAAAGAAAAATGAGCGAAGAAAACTCGAAAAAAAAAAAAAAAACTTTATGGCCGTAGGCATTATTTTTTGGGCCTTGAATCTCATCGTCAGCTAAATTTTCTACATATTTCTATTCCTCGGAATGTAAAAAAGGATCGATGAGAATATTTTTTTAAATATCTCAGATTTATTCAAGATTTATCTAAGATATATTTTTCAATTTTACACACGTTTCCATTCCCTGAAATATAAAAAAAATATATATGAAAGGATTGATAAGAATATTTTTTAAATATCTCAGATTTATTCAAGATGAATCTCACCGTGAGCTAAATTTTCTAAATATCTCTATCTCACAAAATATAAAAAAGGATTGATAAGGATATTTTTTAAATATCTCATAAAAATATCTCAGATTTATTCAAAATTTATCTTAGATATTTTTTAAATATCTTCTAGAAATATCTCAGATTTATTCAAGATGAAGCTTATCGTCAGCTAAATTTTCTACATATTTCTATTCCTCGGAATATAAAAAAGGATTGATAAGAATATTTTTTATATATCTCAGATTTATTCAAGATTTATCTTAGATATGTTTTTCAATTTTAGACACGTTTCCATTCCCTGAAATATAAAAAAAATAATGACAATATTTTTAAAATATCTCATAAAAATATCTCAGATTTATTCAAGATGAATATCATCGTCAGCTAAATTTTCTACATATTTCTATTCCTCGGAATGTAAAAAAGGATTGATAAGAATATTTTTTATATATCTCAGATTTATTCAAGATGAATTTCATCGTCAGCTAAATTTTCTACATATTTCTATTTCTCGGAATATAAAAAAGGATTGATAAGAATATTTTTTAAATATCTCAGATTTATTCAAGATTTATCTTAGATATATTTTTCAATTTTACACACGTTTCTATTCCCTAAAATATAAAAAAAATAATGAAGGTAATTTTTAAATATCTCAGATTTATTCAAGATGAAGCTCATCGTCAGCTAAATTTTTTCGAAAGTTTCCATTCCTCGGAATAAAAAAAGGATTTAATACACGGCCCTGGAAACATTTTTGGTGGCAAATTTTTTTGCCACCGTGCTTAGAAAGGATTTATAATACGGCCCTGAAAATACGTGTAGCGGCGCGGGGGTGGGGGAGGGGGAGGGGCGGCGAGCGTCGGGGAGGAGAAGGGAAAGAGGAGAGAAGTGGACTCAGCTGGACCTCATAGTGGCTGCCTGGACCAAGCGAGTGGCGAGAGATCTCAGCTGCTGCTGCTTTCCTGCTTTACCTCTCCTCGTCTCCTTCTTGTCCCCCGCTTTCCGCACTGTTGCCAGATGCACTCTTTTGTGGACTTTACAACGTCGGAGCGGAGTCCAGCAGCAGAAAAGCAGCAGCAAAACGCATACACCTTCTCTTTTTTTGCTTTGTTCATCGTCTTCCTCTTCTTCTTCTTCTTCTTCTTCATATTCTTCTTCTTCTCCTCCTCCTCCTCCTCCTCCTCCTCCTTCTTCTTCTTCTTCTTCTGTTTCTTCTTCTTCTTCTTCTTCTTCTTCTCCTTCTTCTTCTTCTTCTTCTTCTTCTTCTTCTTCTTCTTCTTCTTCTTCTTCTTCTCCTTCTTCTTTTTCTTCTTCTTCTTCTTCTTCTTCTTCTTCTTCTTCCTCTTTTTCTTCTTCTTCTTCTCCTTCGTCCTCCTTCTACTCTTCTTCTTCTGACTCTACAAACTCTGAGATGCTCTTGACTGTGAGAGCGAGAGCCAAAGGACCAAAAGTTAGAATTCTAGTTGGCCAAGTGACAATTTCTCCGATATATGTCTGAAAAGTCGAAAAATCTGGAGGGAGGCTCGACCTTTAAATTAGTTCTGTTAGACAATTTCGTAAAAAAATTAGTTCGAAAAATTATTCAGATAAGATTATAAAATATTGAGCTAAAAATGAGGTAAAAAAAAAAAAATAGATGGAATAGTTGAAAATTTTCGTTATCTTTTCATGCTGAGCCCAAGTATAACATTCGTTAAATTTCCAAAATCATCAACACATTTATCTTTGTAAAAAAAAAAAAAAATCATGAAAAATCGAAAAATTTCAAAAGTTTTTTCTTTTTTTTTTTCACCTCATTTCACAGTGAGAGAGAAAAATTATGGGTCAGACGAGATTGGAAATTGACGTTTATTTATATTTCTCAAAGAGATCTGTAATTTTTTGGCAAAAAGTTTCTCAGCCAATTTTCGTTTCTCGTTCCCTTCGTCATCTCCGAGCATCTCTATATAGCTTGAAATCTTTCGCCATAGAGAAAACTCCTCCGACGGTCAATCTAATCGAGGAGTAATAACCCGTTCCTCTCTCGCTACTCCGAGGAGCTCGAGTTCCCCCTCTCGTTCCCTTATATACATATATATCTCGCTTGAGAGCTCGTGATACGATGATAAACTGATATATATATATATATACATCTCTTTCTCTCTCTATATATGTATGTATATATATATATATATATATATATATATATATATATATATATATATATATACATCTCTATATAAAAAAAAGACTTTCATGTCTCACAACGCGATCTATTTCTGTTTTTCAAAAAATTGCAAAAAGATGCATTTCATTATAAATATTTTATTTTCATTTATATATATATATGAGACGTAAGAAAGTATAAAAATTATTTTCAAATGTATTTTTGTAATTTTTATATTTTTTTTATATAATCATAAAATATATACAATGAATGACTTGTACGAGGTATTTCATTTTTCCCTACATTCTCTCTCTCTCTCTTGTTCGTTTTGTTATACTCGTTGTT
>CAVLGY010000099.1:20000-22486 GCA_963669185.1 Dyspetes luteomarginatus | reverse complement strand
GGGTTGCGATAGTCTCGAGACAGACAAAGCAAAGGTAGGAGAGAAGCGGGAAGTCACGACCCAACTCTACCCGCCTCAATTTATATATATATATATATATATGTGTTTGTGTGTGTGTGTGTGTGCGTGTGTGTGTGTGTATACATGAATGTTTATTTTGTCGTTGTGGTAGACCCAGCATAACCAGACAGTGAGACAAATTCCCTCTTCCTATCCTACCAGTATCTTCCGCCAACTCGAATCAATCTCACGTTAGTTTCACCCGAAATGCATTATCAGATAGACGGGCAACGTATATGATTTCTCCGCTGAGTTTCCGGTGCTGTGTATATTCCACCATATACGTACCAAAATACACGAATTTCTGGAAATTTGGAGAAATTAAGCCCAAAGTTTTCAACGATGAATTGTACCTGTCGGAATTTTATTCCTATGAAACAAAACACACAATTGATTCAACCAATTAAATCTACGATATCAATAAAGCTTGTTTGATTCTATAAAGAATAATTTGATTCAAATACTTTTTGTTTGCCCAGAACAACATTTATAGGAAGAAATTAATGTTTATCGTTCAATTTTGTTGATGGGATGGCTTAACCATGAGAATGGTTAATATGACTACCCAGTCGATAAAAAAAAATGTGTTCCACTTTTCTTCGAAATGGTTGATCTTTTGGACAGACGAAAAGAGTCACGAGCTCTGCAGCATTTTTATGCACAGTTCGTCGATCTCACCCTTTGTTCGAAAGATCAACCGTTTAGGAGAATTTTGGGACGAGAGTACATGCAGCTTTCTATAAATCTTGTTTGATTCTATGAAAAATCATTTGATTCAAATACATTTTGTTTGTCCAGAACAACATTTATAGGAAGAAATTAATGTTTCTCGTTCAATTTTGTTGATGGGATGGCTTAACCATGAGAATGGTTAATATGACTACCCAGTCGATAAAAAAAAATGTGTTCCACTTTTCTTCGAAATGGTTGATCTTTTGGACAGACGAAAAGAGTCACGAGCTCTGCAGCATTATTATTCACAGTTCGTCGATCTCACCCTTTGTTCGAAAGATCAACCATTTAGGAGAATTTTGGGACGAGAGTACATGCAGCTTTCTCTCTTGCACCCATAATGGCTTAACCAGAAATTGCTTTATTGACTGAGTAGTTGCATATTCACTTAATTAATTTATACGATGATGCAAGCAATCGAGGTATTGAAAGTCTGACAAGAGATATTTTGGAATACTCATACGTGCTTCTAATTTCTCATTACATCTTCCCATATAGAGTTAATCACGCTGAATATGATGATTCACCTTACGATTTAACTATTCGACTGGCTTTCAGAGAGAAATAAACCATTCATCTCGGTTGAGATCCCCACGCATGAGCGCAGCATTGATCCATTCTATATGCGATTCGTATGTGTCTGCTCAACGAGCGCAACGTCGTTACCGAGCGAAATAAGGCGAAAGACGACGAGGTATGTGGTAGAAATTCGTGGAGCTCGACACGATCCAGGATTTCTGCCAGTTTCTCTCATTTCGTCGACGTATGTACAGCCCTTCATAACACTAAATAATTCTATTAAATTACTCACCCTCTACTCTATCTCTTCAATGGCTATATACATGTATAAATATATATATATATATATATATATATATATGCATATATATATATATGCATATAATGCATATACATATTAACCGGACTATATAATGCACTAAAGTTAGCTGTGATGTAATAAAGGTATAGAAAAACAGATTCAAAATGATTTAATTTGAAAAATCAAATTTAGTCTTCATTATCAATGAATCGCTCAGATACAATTATTACTCTGAACTGGAATCACTGTCGAAAAAAAAATAATAATTTTTCAAGTTTCAATCCCAATGTTTGTTCAATAAAAATAAATCCCTTTCTTCGCAAAAATCAAATTTCACTAAAACACTCATAGACCTTTTTCCTAATATTATATTTTAGATTCAACAATTGCAGATATTTGTTTAGGAAAAAAAAAACTTATGATCGATTTTACTAGTTAAAGGGCCAGATCTCTTAAGATTAATTTAGCGAATATTCGGTATGGACGCACACAAGTTATTATTTATCGGTAAGCTCTTCTCGCTCCATATAACGCATAAGGATACACTTCAGTGAGCCATTCGTGTGCTCTCTAAGTGGATTTTAACGCATATACAGATATACACAAATAGTACATAATCCACGAAAACTATGCCAGCTCTGCATTTGCAGAGTGAGAGAGAGAGAGACAAAGAGAGAGAGAGAGAGAGAGAGAGAGCGATGGGTACAGTTCACACCGGTTTCTTAAGTACCCGATTCATGCGTCCTATCCCAAACTGTACTATAATAATTAACGGGTAAACATGGTATATATATATACATCTATACATATAAACGTTATACACTTCGTAAGACATCGTGGCTAAGTGGAGCAAACGATTTTAATCCGGCGCGAA
>CAVLGY010000099.1:0-17500 GCA_963669185.1 Dyspetes luteomarginatus | reverse complement strand
ACACACAAGTGGAGAAATAATTTCAAACTTTGGCGCAAGAAAAACGCTTCAATGAACAATCCTGTTTGAAATATTCATAATTTGGTTGATGCAAATTAGAAGATAATTGCTTAATACGGTGAATCGATTTGACTCATGAGAGACAATAAATTTTGAGCGTCAGTTTTCTTTGGGCCCGGAAAGAATATAATGCAAATGACTAAAATTTTCATGGACACTTGACGAAAATGATTGAAGAATTTAAAAGATGATCGCAAATATGAATTTTAGGATAAAAATATATTGAAAAAAGTAAGAGCGAGCCAGTAGATAAAAGAATAGTTGTGGATCAATGAGTTAAGCTTCGAAATGGCGAGAAAGGGCGAGAAGATGAATGAAAAGACAAGTAGATAAAAAGAGAGTGGGAGAGGAAGTATCTTTAGGAATTTTTTTTTTTGTCTTCGGAGGGTGTTATTTGTTCAATCAAATTTATACATGAGACATTCCAGCACATATCAGCTATCCGAAAAATAACTTTTTTATAATATTTTTCTTAAATTCCGGTGGTATTTTTACAACAGTTTTGGACAACCTAAATTATGCAAAAATGTTGCGATGGCGTTATCGAATAAAAACCTAAAAAAAAATCAAGAAAATAATTTTTCGAGTGGCTGATCTGTGGTGAAATGTCTTATATATATATACGTATAATATGTCGCACGATTATAGAAGGCAGAGCGCAAAGATAAGGGTGCTACGTGAGCGGCTCATTAAGGGATGCAAATTAAGCTGGGTGGCAGAGACGATCCTGCCCTGCCTGCTATCCCTCGCTCTCTAATTTTCGGGGGTGTGTTGAAACTTTGAGGCACCTCAGGGCAACATACTCGCACAATTTTGAAGACTATCGGGAAATCACAAAAATTCAACTACTTTTTTGGTTGCCGGAAAATTTACATATTTTATCGGAGACTCCGAATTACATCTTCAACGTAATACGAAAAATCTAAATGTGAGCAATCCATCATAAATTCATAATACTAGAGAAAATAGAAATATCATTCGAATAAAAAAAAAAAAAACATTAGAAAAATGTTAATAAATTAAATTAGTTCACTAAAATAATTATGAATGATTGGTAAAAAAAAAAAAATGATGGTTCTAAATTATTTTTAATGTTCCAAAAAATGGTCAAGAGGACAAAAAAGTTGACATCTCATTAATTTCTCGTCCCGTGGAAGAACGAAACTCGAGAGAGATCTCCGACACGGTTCTAAAGTCTCGGTCCACGCGAGAGAGTAAAACTATTTAATTACGTGCTAAAACTTGAAACACCCTCGCAGAGTTTGGTCCCTTTTCGCCCATCGGGACTCTGGGTGTATTTCGCTGAGATTTCTACCAAGGGATCCTCTAACTTGGCAGTCTCCTTTCTCCCTTTCAGTATACAGTACACACTTGTCTGTCCTCTTTCTCGACTGGCCCTCTTTAACTCTTCGTCAGACACGTACCGGAATATCGTCCAAGGAGTACAAGCGGAAGAGAAACAAACGGGCTTTCTCAGAAGCGCCCACTGACTACTCCCTTGCTTTTGCCCCCGTTCGGTCAATTCGCGACTTGGCGCATAAAGGTCTCGCTTGAAGTTTGAAAGCCTCCCTTACAAACGACCGCCGTCCGGCCTTCTTCTGATTTATAAAGGCTTTTAGCCAGCTAGCTTAAGCTATAGCGATTCGCGCACACCGAGGGAGAAAAAGCCCACCATCCCTTCCTGGATCATATAGAGAGAAGCTCTCGCTCGCGCACTTTTCTCCACGTCGTCGTCTTCGTCGTCGTCTTCGTCGTCGTCGTTCGTCGTCGTCGTCGTCGAGATATCGTGCCGTTGACGTGAGTGAAACGAGGGAGAAAACTCGGTAAGAAAGAGGGCAGAGTAAGGGGAGCTAGTGATATGGAAGCTTGAGAGAGAAAGAGATAAAAATACGAAGATAAAATTTGGAGCCAAGAAAAAGCTCGAGGGAGAGAGAATGGCAAAAATATGGATAAGTATATACGAAAATGTAGTATATCATCGTGCTTTCACGCTCCTATATGATACTTGACATTTCAAAACAATTCAAGAGCTACGAAACTCAAATCTACATTTACGTGTCGCATTATAAAAATTGCAAAATAATATTCCTGATAATTGTTAAAAAGTATTTGTGTGAATAATTATCACAGGAAAATATTATTAAGATCAGCAACAACGTTATAGAGAATTGTTGACAAATATCAATGATCGATTCTCATTTATTAAAATAACGTCAAGGCAATGTCCAGCCAAAAATAATTCGCTCGAATAAAATTTAACCCTGATGGCTAAATAATTTTATCAGGGTTAATCAACTTTAATTCCTAACACATGTGTACTCTTCGTTGTCTCCTTCTCCTCTGTATTATTTGAGCAAAGTTGTATTTGCCCTAATTGGAATGAGATTGATGTTAATAGGGAAGATCTGGTCAGTCAGTTACAAATTCATGGCGAGTGGTCGACAACCAGAACGATAGCGCAGAAGCTCGCCTGATGGTGCTTTACTCGGAGAGGGCGAATTAACTCAGTCATTCGGAGTGGAGTTGCGAACCCGACGAGGGAATTACTCGAGCATTGCCAGCTCAGAGATATAGAGAGATCGAGAAAGAGTAAGAGGGAGGGAGAGAGAGAGAGAGAGCAAAGGCATCGTACGAGGGTGTAGAAGAGGTCCTGTAGCTACTACACTGCCGCCCAATCAAGGAGGAATGTGTTCGGTGTTAGCGCGAGATACGACTTTGGTGGGCTTCGGCGTTCCACGGGTGCCACACGCTAGGGGGTTCTTAGACGGCATTAGTGACCACTTAGGGGATCAACCGAAGCTAGGCCGAATCCTTAACCCCCGCCATACTCTCGATCCCTCAGCTCCACCCCTACACGAATCTCACTCGCCCCACGCCATCACGTCTGCACCTCTTTCTATACATATATATATATATATATATATATATATATATACATATATATATATTTTTCTATTTATATACATGTATATATATTTCTGTAGGGTTTGCCAGGATGACGCAGAAGGCAGGCTCCTATCTCGACGATTTCCTCGTTCATTCAACGAAATAGTGGCGCGACCACGAAAGAGAAAAATAAACTGGTTTGTCGAAAGTAAAATGACGAAACGTAATTAAGTACATTGACTTGAAAGGTGTTCAAAGCAAAAAAAAAGACATCAACATCGATCGAATTTAGTATTTTCTTACTACCACTTGACAAATCGACGAGTATCAACTCCCCTTACTCTGCTTTTCAACGATAAAATATTTGTCCAAAATGACAAGTGATATAATCTCATGAGAAAACACTCTACTTATCCATATCGGATCCCTGGAGGGGGATGAAATAGCTGGAGAATAGTCTATTATAGGAAAGAAAGAAGAAAAAAAAAAGGGAAACCGAGCAAGCATGGGGGAAAAAATGATGGAAGCAGATTAAAATACGGGGCGTCTGCTGGTGTGAAGGTTTGATGGTAAATGACATTATCTTTCGACATAAGTCGCGGTGATTATATATATAGTCTCGAAATTGGAGGAGGGCGAGAGATTCGTAATTGCTTTAGTTAAGGGATGCCCGTTTCTCGTTCAGGCCTCTGCTGTGTGTATACTTTGCTGTTATATATGGAATGAGAAAGTGAGAGGGAATATTTTCTCTCTTTAAGGACGAGATCGGTGGAGGGAGGGAAGCAGTGAAAAGAGAAAGAACGATGGAAAATGGTTGAGTGCAAGGGGATGAGAAAGAACGTGGGATAAAGAGAAAAAGAAAATGGATAGGGAGAGAAGAGCAGAGGGCCCAAAGAGACGAAAGAGGTGAAGGGTGTGCAATGCCAGCAATGGCAGAGCGGCATATAGCCGAGGCAGAGGGGTTGGTTGAGGCGCCGTAGGGTGGCTATGAATTTAAATTTCTCTAATTAGGACGCGAACGCGAGCACGAGAGATGCGGTGACGGTGGTGGTATAGCGCCCCCTACCACTACACACGGGCACACACACACACACATACACACAGTGCCCAACATCCTCTCGCTTTTGCCACCGCTGTACTAATGGTGGCGCTGCTGCTGCTGGTATCGTGAATTTCCTACATCCCCCGTTCTAGCCAACGCACACCCAGTTTCCATTGCCTGGCACAACCATGGATACTTTCTATATATATACATTGTAACCGAACAGCCTTATCCTCATTCTTTGCGAATTGTCGGGCCGCTTCATCACGAGAGCCGAATATTTTATCATCCTTTCCCCTTCGTAACAGTCCGCAGCCTTCACGTACACCGACGATCAACGCTCTCGTCACTCAATATCAAAATTCCTATGGGCATGGTCATACCTATTCCCTCTTCGTACTAACAATTACAGTACGACACTGGACATTGGTAGTTTTCTCTACGACCATTGCACGAACTCACGTTGTATATCCTTCGTCCTAAATATTTGTCAAGTCCTCTTTTTTTTTTTTGTGAATTCGCCCAACTCCCTTCACTTATAATCATTTAATGATTTCTCTCTTGATTTTTATTCTACTCAATCTTTTCATTTGCCAGTACCGAGATGATAAATAAATCTGAAGACACAAACCAAACAATATTTTCGCCTATCCAGTACCACGATTTCTACTCATTCAATTTAATAAAGAGGATTTTATTGATCCTAAAATCAGTAATTCGAACTTATAATCATTAAATGATTTCTCTCCTGATTTTTATTCTACTCAATCTTTTCGTTTTCCAGTACCGAGATGATAAATAAATCTGAAGACACAAACCAAACAATATTTTTGCCTATCCAGTACCACGATTTCTACTCATTCAATTTAATAAAGAGGATTTTTAAAACCCTAAAATCAATAATTCGAACTTATAATCATTAAATGATTCCTCTCCTGATTTTTATTCTATTAAATATTTTCATTTGCCAGTACCGAGATGATAAATAAATCTGAAGACACAAACCAAACAATATTTTCGCCTATCCAGTACCACGATTTCTACTCATTCAATTTAATAAAGAGGATTTTATTAATCCTAAAATCAATAATTTGAACTTATAATCATTAAATAATTTCTCTCCTGATTTTTATTCTACTCAATCTTTTCATTTACCAGAACTGAGATGATAAATGAATATGAAGACACAAACCAAACAATATTTTTGCCTATCCAGTACCACGATTTCTACTCATTCAATTTAATAAAGAGGATTTTATTGATCCTAAAATCAGTAATTCGAACTTATAATCATTAAATGATTTCTCTCCTGATTTTTATTCTACTCAATCTTTTCGTTTTCCAGTACCGAGATGATAAATAAATCTGAAGACACAAACCAAACAATATTTTTGCCTATCCAGTACCACGATTTCTACTCATTCAATTTAATAAAGAGGATTTTTAAAACCCTAAAATCAATAATTCGAACTTATAATCATTAAATGATTCCTCTCCTGATTTTTATTCTATTAAATATTTTCATTTGCCAGTACCGAGATGATAAATAAATCTGAAGACACAAACCAAACAATATTTTCGCCTATCCAGTACCACGATTTCTACTCATTCAATTTAATAAAGAGGATTTTATTAATCCTAAAATCAATAATTTGAACTTATAATCATTAAATAATTTCTCTCCTGATTTTTATTCTACTCAATCAATTCATTTACCAGAACTGAGATGATAAATAAATCTGAAGACACAAACCAAACAATATTTTCGCCTATCCAGTACCACGATTTCTACTCATTCAATTTAATAAAGAGGATTTTATTAATCCTAAAATCAGTAATTCGAACTTATAATCATTAAATGATTTCTCTCCTGATTTTTATTCTACTCAATCAATTCATTTACCAGAACTGAGATGATAAATAAATCTGAAGACACAAACCAAACAATATTTTCGCCTATCCAGTACCACGATTTCTACTCATTCAATTTAATAAAGAGGATTTTATTAATCCGAAAATCAATAATTCGAACTTATAATCATTAAATGATTTCTCTCCTGATTTTTATTCTACTCAATCAATTCATTTACCAGAACTGAGATGATAAATAAATCTGAAGACACAAACCAAACAATATTTTCGCCTATCCAGTACCACGATTTCTACTCATTCAATTTAATAAAGAGGATTTTATTAATCCTAAAATCAATAATTTGAACTTATAATCATTAAATAATTTCTCTCCTGATTTTTATTCTACTCAATCAATTCATTTACCAGAACTGAGATGATAAATAAATCTGAAGACACAAACCAAACAATATTTTCGCCTATCCAGTACCACGATTTCTACTCATTCAATTTAATAAAGAGGATTTTATTAATCCTAAAATCAGTAATTCGAACTTATAATCATTAAATGATTTCTCTCCTGATTTTTATTCTACTCAATCAATTCATTTACCAGAACTGAGATGATAAATAAATCTGAAGACACAAACCAAACAATATTTTCGCCTATCCAGTACCACGATTTCTACTCATTCAATTTAATAAAGAGGATTTTATTAATCCGAAAATCAATAATTCGAACTTATAATCATTAAATGATTTCTCTCCTGATTTTTATTCTACTCAATCAATTCATTTACCAGAACTGAGATGATAAATAAATCTGAAGACACAAACCAAACAATATTTTCGCCTATCCAGTACCACGATTTCTACTCATTCAATTTAATAAAGAGGATTTTTTAAATCCTAAAATCAGTAATTCGAACTTATAATCATTTAATGATTTCTCTCTTGATTTTTATTCTACTCAATCTTTTCATTTACCAGAACTGAGATGATAAATGAATCTGAAGACACACACAAAAAAATTTTCTCGCATATCCAGTACCACGAATTTTACTCAACTAATTTAATAAAGAGGAGTTCTAAAATCCTAAAATCAATAATTCAAATTCTTCCTAAAATCAATAATTCAAAATCTTCGTCTAGCTTAACAGCAAAATATTTCATAATACAGCTGACCAATTTAACAATTCTCGTCTACGTTTATGATGAATCATTAGGGATACATGGAGACACGAGTATTGAAATTAGTTATCGAATGACAGTTAATCGAAATAAATATTTATTGTCTATGTATAATTTTTTTTTTTTTCAAATGACTCTCGATAATACTAGAAAAATATGAATATTAATGGAATATATTTATTCGAAGTAATAATAATTATTTTTCAACTAGTCATTTCACGTAACATTGAAATATTTTTGCATCATAATTTATTCAAATCATGTAAATCTCAGATATGTGCCCATGATCGATTTTATGGCATTTGTAATTGAATTTAGGTCTCATGTGTCCAAATAACCGTGAAACCGGCGCCTCAAAATAACTCAAGTCAAGAGAATGGTGCGAGGCACGAGTACCATGACGAGCAATGCAGAAGCTCTCTCGGCTCTCTCGTTGTGCTCTCTCTCTCTCTCTCTCTCGCTCTCTCTTTCTACTCGGTTGACACCACCTGACTCAGATTTGTTGCTTCTCACGTTCTAACCGAAATTTATTTGACGCCCCGCGGGTTAATTAACGCCCGACCGCCCACCCGTGGTGGTTGACGCTCGAGCTCTTCAGCACCAACAGCAAACCTCCACATGCAGACCCAGAGCCACAGACTCGTTGATGCTGCTGTTCCTCTTTCGCTTTCTCTACTTATCCCTCTCTTCCCTTTCAGTCTTCTCTCTTTCTCTCTCTCTCTCTCTCTCTCTCTCTCTCTCTCTCTCTCTCTCTCTCTCTCTCTCTCTCTCTCTCTCTCTCTCCGCTCTCTCACTCCCTCAGACGAGAGGCCGAGGGTTGGTCGCGAAAAACGAGCGCAAAAGAGCCGAGCAGGAAAGTAATCAAATGCTTGGCCACCAAGGAATGATTAACGAGCGGCCGACGGTTCAAAAACGACCTCGTGACCTCTGCGCTTGAGCCATGTAACCTGAAAAAGGGACTTATTTATTTTAAATAAATGCTATTTAATTTAAAAGAAAACTACACCTGAATGAAAATCAAATATAAAAGATTTTATTGACGTAAGATAAATTTTGGCTAAACTTTAAGTAAACCATTCGTTCAATCGGATGAATTTATTTCTACGATGTGAAATTGGAAATATCGGTGGACAAATACAGGAAGTTCTGTTCGAGTTTATTTATTTTTCACTCGCAACTCGAAATTATCGATCAGAGGTAATTCACCGAACGATCACGAATCTACGCAACTTCTTCGCCCTGTGGAAGGACTCTTTTTTTTTTACAGCGTAATGCTCATTAGTGAAAGAGAGGGAGCTGCGTGCTAAGACTACGATTTAAAACTCACTCTCGTCCCGAGATGCATACATTAGTCGAAGCAACGAAGATTCGGAGGACACTTAATCTCTCTCCTCTCTCTCTCTCTCATCTCCCTCTCTCTCTCTCTCTCCTCTCTCTCTCTCTCTCTCTCTCTCTCTCTCTCTCTCTTCTCTCTCTCTCTCTCCTCTCTCTCTCTCTCTCATCTCTCTCTCTCTTCTCATCTCTCTCTCTCTCTCTCTCTCTCTCTCTCCCCTCTCTCGCCCTCTGTTATCTCGCTACTTTCTCTGGATGACATTGGCGAGGGTTAAAACATACCGAGGGTTGAATATTCGCCGAATACTGAGTAACTTGGTGCAAAAAGTCTTTTGTCCCGACGCAGATTAAAGAGAACTACTAAGCTAAATTCATGTCTGTAATTTCCGCAATTTTCAGGCAGTTCCAGCAAATTCCTATTATATTTTTAACGCGAGTTAAAAAAAAACGTTAGCTTATTTGAAAACTCCGGGTGATATCGATTAATGTATGAAAAAATTCTCATCGACTGTCATTCATTTACTGTATTATAAACCGTATCGAATTGGAATAAATTTTATTTTCCATAAACGTTTTTTTTTAATATTTTATTAAAATTCATTAATTTGTTTCATCATGAGACAAAATTTCTCCGAGGCCTTTATAACATTTTGTGTATCCCATGCAATAAAAAAAAAAAAAAAACAGCATGACAGGTCGCATATGTGTACGTAAATGATCCAATAAAGAAAGTCTGCCGCGATGTCACGTCCTGTCTCGTTATTCAATTAAAATTAAACTATCATCGAATTCGTAATGGTGGAGGCGAGACATGAGCAGCAAAAAAAAATGGGAAAAGAACGACGGTAATTAAAAGTATTGATTATCGGGTATTAAACAGCAGCAGCAGGCAGTGAAGTCGCCTCTATATATATATATATATATATATTCATACAGTGAGCGAGGGTGCTGGTGCGCGAATGCGAGCTCGTACATCTGTTCATTAGGTAATGAACTTATTAAATCAGAGGGAGAGAATACGAGAGGGGGGAGTGCAGAGTAGAGAAACAGCAAAGGGAAGCATCCCATGCCATATTCCACATGATTACCTATACATTAATCTGTATCTACTACAGGGAGTTTCAACAAATGAGGCATAAAATATCCAAGGATTTTATTCCCACAGAATAAAAGAACAAAAAAAATTCTTTGACTCAATATTACGATTTTTGTTAAAATTTTGGATAATGACAGGTAACAATTATATTAAATTTGTAGTTATTCTCATTAAAACTCAAGTAGCTAAAAATAATAGTGAATAATATAAAAGTAAAATTGAAAAAAATCGATCACCGTTTGAATAAAAAAAATATCCAAAAAAAAATATCCAAGGATTTTATTCCCACAGAATAAAAGAACAAAAAAAATTCTTCGCCTCAATATTACGATTTTTGTTAAAATTTTGGATAATGACAGGTAACAATTATATGAAATTTATAGTTATTCTCATTAAAACTCAAGTAGCTAAAAATAATAGTGAATAATATAAAAGTAAAATTGAAAAAATTCGATCATCCTTTGAATGAAAAAAATTGGAGAAAATCCGAATATTCTGGAATGCAGAATATGCTAAATATGTCATACCCCCTTTCCTCTCCCGCTCACGTTCGTTTTATTAACCACCAAAAACGTTAATTTTATCTCGAAATGATAACAGATCGAGATACTACCCAATATTAAGCACTTAATTGCTATTTTTATTGCCACATACCAATCCCTATATAGCACATGCGCATCTGTATCGCACACTACCCCTGGTAGTTATGCCATTCTCTTCGTAAATTTCACCCTCTCGCCCACGGTTAAAGATATATTCCCATATACATGCGACACTCCTATTGCACTTATTTCGCCGATTCGGCACGAAATTCCACTACGAGAAAGGGAGAGGGAGAGAGAGAGAGAGAGAGAGAGAGAGAGAGAGTGAGACCCACGGGAAAATCGCGTGCCCGCATACTCGAGAGTCAACGTCGCGAGAACTTGAAACAACAGCTTAATCCCCTTACCCTCTCCTATGGAGTTTTGAGCGCAATGATACTCTTCAGCTCTCTCTCTCTCTCTCTCTCTCTCTCTCCCTCCCTCTCTCTCTCTCTCTCTCTCTCTCTCTCTCTCTCTCTCTCTCTCTCTCTCTCTCTCTCTCTCTCTCTCTCGCGTGAACTTTGCACACATACTCGCCCGTACACATTACAAATATATATACATTATTCCCTCCGCGCCCTCTGGCAAAGAGGGCTGTGCTTTTACGAAGGGCGCGGAGGACGTAAAATTTAAGAACCGAGCACCCGCATTAAAATCACTGCTCTGTAGAATTCCACAGCATTTCTCATTGCCGCTTTGTAATAGTGTAGTTTATATACATGTATATACACGATGAGATCTCTCTCTTGCTCCCTCTGACGATGTTTCAAGACAGAGATATATATATATATATATAAAGCGCAGCCATACTGGCTTCTATATAACACCCTCGAACGAGGGGGGCGAGCACGTGGTAGTGTATAAAGGGTTCGCAAAGTGACTCGAATTGCCACACAGTCAACTTTACGAGTCGGAGTATTGCTAATATCAAGAGAGTAAGGAGACATACCCTTCCCCTGCTCGCCCCTCTTGCTCAATTCCTACTGAATATCTCGCCCTCTCTCTCTCTTTCTCTCTCTCTCTCTCTCTCTCTCTCTCTCTCTCTCTCTCTCTCTCTCCCTCTCTCTCTCTCCTTCTTTCTCTCTGTCTCTCTAGTCTTACAGTCTCTCTTGCAAGCGACAATCTTGGCGAGGAATCCTCCATCTTTCTCGAACGCAAAAGTCTCCTCTCGCCACCTTAATTCCCTACGCACCCCTACTACGAAAATCGACGCTGTTTCGCGAGTGCGAGTGCTGCCTGCCGAGACTCCTTAACCACTCGGGCGACCCTTCGCGACATTTTTATTGGCCATCAAAAACCAGCGCTGGCTTAATTATGAGGGTAAAAGCTCGAGGTATATATACACCCTAAACCCCTCGCCCTTAGCATCGCAAAGCTGTGTTTCTCACTCTATAGCTCTCTCACTCACTCTTTCGGGGGTTTAATATTCTCAATACTGGTACTGCTCATGTCAACAGACTCTGGAAGTTTGCTCTTATACGCTTTTACTTTTCTCTATGTTTCCTATACCCCGCGCAAACGCACACACACACACACACACATGCTTCCTCTCTTTTGTGTCTCTACGTTGCCCACGGGATTTTCCGGGATATATACCACATATATACATATATATCATATATATATACCATATATATATATATATATATATATATATATATATATATATATATATATATATATATACCATCACATACATGTATAATATGGAAGCCATGATAAGTAGACTGAGTTGGAAATACAGAGTTTACGTAAAGTCGTACAGAAAGCTAGTTGAACTGTGTGCAATGTGCACCGGTCTACTCCAAGAGCTCAGCACCAGCATCAGTTATTCGTTAAACTTTATTCTTAATGTACATTTACAAGTAGTAATACATAATTAAAAAAGTTTAAATACACAAAAAATACTTATTACACATAAATAATTCAAATTTTGTATAAGGAGTTTTGGATTTTATCTGATTTGATTCTTGCACATTGCTTGATATAATGAAACAATTTTTATTCCCGAAACTTCCTATGGCAATTCTATTTAAGAGCAAAGACTTGAGACTTGTGATATAAAAAATAAAAATTACACGTCATTAGTCGTGAATAATTATTGGACAAAACTTTTTCGTTGTACGAAAAAGTTTTGTCCAAATTGGGGTTAAGATTTTACGAAGAGATATACATATAGCTTGATATTGAGTCAGTCGTTCAATGTTTCCTATAATCCTTTGGACTGTGTACACGTGGACGTTCAACGAGATCTTTATACCCATCAAACACACGACAGTGGAAGGAAAAGCTCTCCGGTAATACACACAGCTCGAGGCGAGAGTGACGTGTATACCGACGAGAACAGGAGACAAACGATGTCCACCGAGAGAACCGTTTACCGTGGATGATCGATCGTTCTTCTAGGGTTGTCCGAAGGACTCGAACAACCACCAGCAGCAGCCATATACAACAGGAGTTCCCGGAAATAGTTGCTTCGTGTCACTCAAAGTGGAAACATTGAGTTTATGTACAAAATTGATGTATGGATTTGGACAAATAGAATTTATGGGCGGTCAATAGTGATAGTGATAATGATAATTATAATAATAATAATAATATAAATTGAAACTATGTCACTGTCTCGTAAAAAGCTTCCGAACAAAAAATTCTTTATCAACAATCTCTCTTCTTCTCTTTTTCTCTGTCCGAAGGACTCGAACAACCACCAACGGCAGCCATATACAACAGGAGTTCCCGGAAATAGTTGCTTCGTGTCACTCAAAGTGGAAACATTGAGTTTATGTACAAAATTGATGTATGGATTTGGACAAATGGAATTTATGGGCGGTCAATAGTGATAGTGATAATGATAATTATAATAATAATAATAATATAAATTGAAACTATGTCACTATCTCGTAAAAAGCTTCCGAACAAAAAATTCTTTATCAACAATTTCACGGTTTAAAAATAAATAATTTCAATTGCATTGTCCCATAATGTACGACATTTGCCGACCAGACGAGAATAATACCAAAAAGTATTGAACGAGTCGCAAAATCTCCGGGAAATACTGGTGAAAATGAGCTAATTATATATTATACGCGAGAAAATGTATACGGAGAGTAAATGAAAAAGTATAAATTACCGTTAAAACTCACGATACTACTCAGTTTATGCATGTACATTACATAAACTACATTTTTTTTTCCTGCATAAAAATGGCTCGACATACTTTATCCATTTTCAAAGGGAAAAAACCTTCTGAAAGATGAATAAAAAAAAAAAAAAATTAATTGCATTGTCCCATAATGTACGACATTTGCCGACCAGACGAGAATAATACCAAAAAGTATTGAACGAGTCGCAAAATCTCCGGGAAATACTGGTGAAAATGAGCTAATTATATATTATACGCGAGAAAATGTATACGGAGAGAGAATGAAAAAGTATAAATTACCGTTAAAACTCACGATACTACTCAGTTTATGCATGTACATTACATAAACTACATTTTTTTTTCCTGCATAAAAATGGCTCGACATACTTTATCCATTTTCAAAGGGAAAAAACCTTCTAAAAGATGTCTAAAAAAAAAACAAATTAATTGCGTTGTCCCATAATGTACGACATTTGCTCACCAGACGAGAATAATACCAAAAAGTATTGAACGAGTCGCAAAATCTCCGGGAAATACTGGTGAAAATGAGCTAATTATATATTATACGCGAGAAAATGTATACGGAGAGAGAATGAAAAAGTATAAATTACCGTTAAAACTCACGGCACTACTCAGTTTATGCATGTACATTACATAAACTATATTTTTTTTTTTCCTGTATAAAAATGGCTCGACAAACTTTATCCATTTTCGAAGGGAAAAAACCTTCTAAAAGATGTCTAAAAAAAAAACAAATTAATTGCATTGTCCCATAATGTACGACATTTGCTCACCAGACGAGAATAATACCAAAAAGTATTGAACGAGTCGCAAAATCTCCGGGAAATACTGGTGAAAATGAGCTAATTATATATTATACGCGAGAAAATGTATACGGAGAGAGAATGAAAAAGTATAAATTACCGTTAAAACTCACGATACTACTCAGTTTATGCATGTACATTACATAAACTAAATTTTTTTTTTCCTGCATAAAAATGGCTCGACATACTTTATCCATTTTCAAAGGGAAAAAACCTTCTGAAAGATGAATAAAAAAAAAAAAAAATTAATTGCATTGTCCCATAATGTACGACATTTGCCGACCAGACGAGAATAATACCAAAAAGTATTGAACGAGTCGCAAAATCTCCGGGAAATACTGGTGAAAATGAGCTAATTATATATTATACGCGAGAAAATGTATACGGAGAGAGAATGAAAAAGTATAAATTACCGTTAAATATCACGGTACTACTCAGTTTATGCATGTACATTACATAAACTACATTTTTTTTTTCCTGCATAAAAATGGCTCGACATACTTTATCCATTTTCAAAGGGAAAAAACCTTCTGAAAGATGAATAAAAAAAAAAAAAAATTAATTGCATTGTCCCATAATGTACGACATTTGCTCACCAGACAAGAATAATACCTAAAAGTATTGAACGAGTCGCAAAATCTCCGGGAAATACTGGTGAAAATGAGCTAATTATATATTATACGCGAGAAAATGTATACGGAGAGAGAATGAAAAAGTATAAATTACCGTTAAAACTCACGGCACTACTCAGTTTATGCATGTACATTACATAAACTATATATTTTTTTTTCCTGTATAAAAATGGCTCGACAAACTTTATCCATTTTCGAAGGGAAAAAACCTTCTAAAAGATGTATAAAAACGGAGAGAAGGGAGAGATGGTATACTGAGGCAAAATGTCGACCGTGAGAGAAAAGAGAAAGAGCCGCGTGGGAAAAGCGAATCTCTCGCGTTAGATACGATACACCATTTGAAAGAAAAAGCTCACAGGGACGAAGAAACGTTGCTTTTTCACACTGGTTTGATGCGCACATATATATATATGTGACTATATTTTGCCAAAGAAAATGGCTCAGTTTTCCAACACGGAGTAAAAACCCCCGAGTATTTCCTTCGCACTAGTACCGCACACGTCGAAATTAGATTTCGTTCGAGAAGATGTTCCGAATGTTCGCCCTCTGCTTTGCACGACTTTTCAACCTTTCTTTACTCGCACTTTTCTTCCCATCGTGTTTCTCTTTTTTTTTTCCCCATGCTTTTCCCCATCTATTTTTCTCTAAGTCTTTCTCCCAATTCTCTATACCCCAACTACGACTGTACTCGGCACCACGTTGAGATTACGATATCCCGAGGGACATCGAACGTCGTGCAAGAACAACGTCCATATACCTCTCGCTCATTTTTTTACAATACATATATATATATCATATGTGCACATTGAATCAGTACTGTAGATGCATATTTCACCGATTTTCATAAAATTCCTCGTAGACATGTCCCCCTTATGTCTGTGTACTTCTTTCTCCTAATTTTCTTTTCCTCTCTTTCATTTTTTAAAAATACATATATATCTTATGTACACATCGATTCAGTACTGTATAAGCATATTTCACCGATTTTCATAAAATTCCTCGTAGACATGTCCCCCTTAAGTCTGTGTACTTCTTTCTCGTCATTTTCTTTTTCTCTCTTTCATTTTTTTAAATACATATATATCGTGCATATACCTCTCGCTCATTTTTTTACAATACATATATATATCATATGTGCACATCGATTCAGTACTGTATATGCATATTTCACCGATTTTCATAAAATTCCTCGTAGACATGTCCCCCTTATGTCTGTGTACTTCTTTCTCCTAATTTTCTTTTCCTCTCTTTCATTTTTTAAAAATACATATATATCTTATGTACACATCGATTCAGTACTGTATAAGCATATTTCACCGATTTTCATAAAATTCCTCGTAGACATGTCCCCCTTAAGTCTGTGTACTTCTTTCTCGTCATTTTCTTTTTCTCTCTTTCATTTTTTTAAATACATATATATCGTGCATATACCTCTCGCTCATTTTTTTACAATACATATATATATCATATGTGCACATCGATTCAGTACTGTATATGCATATTTCACCGATTTTCATAAAATTCCTCGTAGACATGTCCCCCTTATGTCTGTGTACTTCTTTCTCCTAATTTTCTTTTTCTCTCTTTCATTTTTTAAAAATACATATATATCATATGTACACATCGATTCAGTACTGTAGAAGCATATTTCACCGATTTTCATAAAATTCCTCGTAGACATGTCCCCCTTAAGTCTGTGTACTTCTTTCTCGTCATTTTCTTTTTCTCTCTTTCATTTTTTTTAAATACATATACATCGTGCATATACCTCTCGCTCATTTTTTTACAATACATATATATCATATGTGCACATCGATTCAGTACTGTATATGCATATTTCACCGATTTTCATAAAATTCCTCGTAGACATGTCCCCCTTATATGTCTGTGTACTTCTTTCTCGTCATTTTATTTTTGTCTCCTTCGCTTTTCTCAACCGCAGTCTCGTACTACGATGAACAATTCCATACCACTACTCTATGTGTACTGATTCTGTACTACTATAGCTCAGTGTGCAGGGAGATGAACGAAAAAAATTTACGCGAGACTTCCGAGCAGGGATTTACGGATTAACACCGTTGAACCGTGTGCCGTGATAAAGCTCCCAGAAGAATATTCACAGTTACAGTAGGATAATATAGCGAGAGATATAAAACGGTAGTGCTGTTAACGCGAATAACATTGGAAAATCCCAATGGGCAATTCACGAGGTATCTTTAACCACTGGCAACTTAATCCCCTCGTGCATATACGAATGGAAATTTGCTTTGTTTTATTCACTGCATTTCTCTCTTGGGATGGATTTTAATCTGCATCACTGTATGCCCATTTTCAACATATATTTACTTTATGAATTTGATTTATTTTCGATTTCAATATAGAGGAAAAAGGAGTCATATGTGCCAGGGTCTGTGTCACATGGCCTAACAGACGTTCCATTTGGGTTAAAAAAAAATCTGCAATAAATTATAAAAACTTTTGCAGCCAACCATAGTAAATTGTGCTATGTGTGTGAGTGCCAAGCGAGATCTCTATTTCATTTTAGCAGCACACATGCGAATTGAAACAGTGATTGTGCTGTACGAGATATCGAGTTGTTTTTTTTTTTTTTTTTTAACGACAATAAAGGTAAACTCAGTGCGACTATTATTCGTTTTTTGCTCTTTAAATTGGCACACCTGGTCCTGACTTCGTCTGCATCTAATTATTTGTTTGGCAATTCATTTTGGAACGTCCATTTTGGAACTCTGGTGAAAAAAATGAGTCTGAAAAATAAGAACTTATACGATACGGAAATTTCTCGTTATTCAAGAGATCAGCTGATAGTTGATAAAATAATTGCCCGATAAATGCGAGAACATTT
>CAVLGY010000097.1:0-20396 GCA_963669185.1 Dyspetes luteomarginatus | reverse complement strand
AGGCCTCGTTGAGGTCGAATATTATGGATAATTGGAGGTCATGCAATGATCCAATATCAAGAATTTTTAAGCTTTTCTTAAGATTTTTTTATTGGTCACTAAGCATGCTAGGTATTATTTGATCTCAAGTATTATTTACGAGATTTTACGTCTCGTTAAAATGCCGAGCATTTTTTTTTTCAATTTGGCTCGATAACCAAAATATATAAATATAATATAATATTCTATATAAATTATTAGAAAAATTGAAATTTTTGTTCAATATCAATTCGAGCTTTTCTCAATTTTTTTTTATTAATTATTAAGCATCCTAGGGATTATTCGATCTCAAGTATAATTTTTTTTTTTTTAATTATTCGATTTTATAAAATTTTACTTAAGCTTTAAAGCTCGATCTTACTTCTCGTTCAGAGGCCCAGCATTTTTTTTTTTTTTTTATCAATTTTTACCAAAGTTTTTTTTTTTCATGATTTTTCGATGATTCTAGTCAATGAAATATCCGAATAAAAAATATTTCGCGAAAACACATCTGGCTCCATGGAAAATAAGAACAAAAAAAAAAAAAAAATACGCTCTCATCAGTTTTAGCATTGCCGGAAGCGATGGAAATCACGAATATATGTATATCTATCTGCATCAGCCTGAGAACCAATCTCGGAAATGAATATGACTTGTGCAAAATTCACGAGACAATCTTCGGTGCTTTTTAAAGCCCCCCCCCCCCTCCTCCTCCCCTCCAAGCTCCCACCGTATCTCTCTCGCCCCCCCTCCCTCCGTATCTCTCTCCCCCCCTCCCCTCCCCGTCTCTCTCTCGCCCCCCCCCCCCCCCTCTCCCCCCTCTCTGTCTCTCTCTCCTCCTCTCTGTCTCTCTCTCACCCCCCTCTCGCCCCCCTCCCTCCGTATCTCTCTCGCCCCCTCCCCTCTCTGTCTCTCACACCCCCCTCTCTCCTCCTCCTCCTCCTCTCTCTCTCTCTCTCTCTCTCTCTCTCTCTCTCTCTCTCTCTCTCTCTCTCTCTCTCTCTCTCTCTCTCTCTCTACCACAATTTTTTCCCTCTTTTCGCGCACTACTGGCTGGCATGTTTGTCTGTTTGTTTGGCCGGTTGTTACCAGTCTCGTCTATATGCACACGCGCTTTCCCTCCCCCCCTCCTACCTTCCTTCCTTCCTTCCTTCACCGAGGTTTTTATTTTCCGGGACCCTCAACGAGCACTTCGACCCCCTCGTATAAATACGTGGTGGTTGTGGCTGATGGCTGATGGGCCACCCAAGCTTTCCTGCTTCTTCCATTCGCTAATCCGGGTCTCTTTACCCGTGTGCAAGCACAAGCGCTCAACCATCCGAGCTAAGTCGAAGAGGACAGAAATAGAGGGCTCGCCCATCGGAAGATTTCTCGTTTGCTATATGTACTTTTCTACCCGCGATTTTTCACTCTTGACTGCCTCCATTGAGAATTTGTTTTTTTTTTTTATTTATTTTTTTCTGTAATTTGGATAAGGAAAGCTCCGACCAAGCAATATTTGTAACACTTATCATAAGCCTGTAAGATCTATGGATTAAAATCCGTGAATTATTGAAAGTAAAAAAAATTCTGCCTCCATTGAGAATTTGTTTTTTCTTTTTTATTTATTTTTTTCTGTAATTTGGAAAAGGAAAGCTCCGACCAAGCAATATTTGTAACACTTATCATAAGCCAGTAAAATGAGGCTTTCTCGAGTACCATTGTATCTAGTAACCCGAGTACCATCGTATCTAGTAACTCGAGTACCATCGTATCGTTCTATCAATTTTTTTTTCGAAAAAATTTGCTAATTTTTCTTGAGAGTTTTTGTTGGTTTTTGTTGCTTCCTTGAGTACCATCGTATCTAGTAACTCGAGTACCATCGTATCGTTCTATCAATTTTTTTGAAAAAAATGTGCTAATTTTTCTTGAGAGTTTTTGTTGGTTTTTGTTGCTTGCTCGAGTACCATCGTATCTAGTAACTGGAGTACCATCCTATCTAGTAACTCGAGTACCATCCTATCTAGTAACTCGAGTACCATCGTATCGTTCTATCAATTTTTTTGAAAAAAATGTGCTAATTTTTCTTGAGAGTTTTTGTTGATTCCTCGAGTACCATCGTATCTAGTAACTCGAGTACCATTGTATCTAGTAACCCGAGTACCATCGTATCTAGTAACTCGAGTACCATCGTATCGTTCTATCAATTTTTTTGAAAAAAATGTGCTAATTTTTCTTGAGAGTTTTTGTTGATTCCTCGAGTACCATCGTATCTAGTAACTCGAGTACCATTGTATCTAGTAACCCGAGTACCATCGTATCTAGTAACTCGAGTACCATCGTATCGTTCTATCAATTTTTTTGAAAAAAATGTGCTAATTTTTCTTGAGAGTTTTTGTTGCTTCCTCGAGTACCATCGTATCTAGTAACTCGAGTACCATCCTATCTAGTAACTCGAGTACCATCGTATCGTTCTATCAATTTTTTTTAGAAAAAAATGTGCTAATTTTTGCCTTTAGAGTATTTGTTGGTTTTTGTTGCTTGCTCGAGTACCATCGTATCTAGTAACTCGAGTACCATCGTATCGTTCTATCAATTTTTTTTCGAAAAAATTTGCTAATTTTTCATCACAATTTTTGTTGAATTCTCTCGAGAGTTGTGAGTGTCATTGAAGTGACTCGGGGCCAAGAGGAGTGAACGAGCCAACTCTGTGAGATTTCTGGATGAAGTTTCACATAAGTGAAATTGAAATTTCGTACAAGTGTAACGAGTACGTAATGTAGAGTAGTAGAGAATTCGGTACAGAGAGTCATTCTCGTACAAAAGTGCCACTTTTCGCCCTCTCTGGCATCATCATTCGAATAAAACTCGTACACGCACGACCCTCAATCCCTATATATGCTGTAGGGCACATAATATACTTGGTACAGGCGTGTGCTGTGCATATATATATCCACTATTATTCTTATCCCCATATATTGATATATATATATATATATATATATATATAAGTAAAGCTTCGTGTACGCTCTACACAATTATTATTATTCTTATCCCCATATATATATATATGTATGTATATGTATGTATGTATGTATGTGTATATAATAAGAATAATAATAATTGTGTAGAGCGTGCACGAAGCTTTAATTGGAATAGGCCGTTTCGATTGGCCTCGCTTCCATATAAAAGGTGGGGAGGGGTGGGGGAGGGGGGCAATTCGAATTTTTCAAGTGTATAGTATGGCAGTGTAGTACGCTGAGGGCTCAGAGAGGGTGGAGCCCTCGAGTGTACTTGACGCGATATGTGCTCTACCTGTTTGGTTGAGGTTTGGTGTACCAGTAAGCTCGCATTCTCTCTCTCACTCACTCACTCACTCACTCTCACTCACTCACTCACTCTCTCTCACTCCCTCTCTCTCTTTCTCTCCCTCCCTCTCCCTCTCTCTCTCTTTCTCTCACTCTCCCCTCTCTCTCTCACTGCCCCCTCTCTCTCTCTTATTCGTTCACCAGCAATGGCACATCGAGTATGTTTTAGCTCTTCCACAGTGGGGAAAGCATGTAGAAACGCAATGTTCACGTGCTTCGCAGCCCGAAACTCTTCGAGTGTTCTTCACCATCGCGAAACAGCTCACTTGAGGGCTCGAAGAAAAAAGGGGGAAAAAAAAAAAAAAAACTCGAGCTCGAAAGCTTGTTAGCGAATTTTATAGTTTTTTTGTTTTTTTTTTCCCCTCATCCGGAATTGGAAATTAGGACGAGAAAAATAAATGCATAAAAAATTTCCTGTGAAGCGGCGCCATTTTTGTGAGAAAATGAAAATACACAGCAAGCTAGAATGCTGAGTGCACTGATTTTGGTCGACTACCTAATTATTGGAAAATTAATGTGGACAACAAAAACTTGAGAATTCGTCTCGAATTGACCCAATTAATTGATCTAGCGTACAATTTTTGAACCTGACTGAGTTAGTTTTGTTAATTAATGGGAGACCACGGATTATTGGGTGTGTGGGATAATGACGAATTGATATTTCATTTATATTTATTTTTATTTCTTTATATTTATACAAATGCATTGGTATTCATATAAATAATATACCAATGAGTTTCGCCAGACATCTGAAATTTGGATTTTTCGGATCTGAATTATACGTATTGGGTAAATTCGTAAAATTCTTTATACCCAATTTCCCTCGGATGGACCATATGGGAGGAGTGAAACTGAGCATATTAATCATTTTATGATTTTCATTCTGTCTACTTTTCAATAACGAATGGGAAAATTTCGCAATTTTTGCACCTCCTCATCCTACGTAATTTGTATAATTTAAGATGAAACTTACGAGTAAAAAATTTGAGTGAGAATAATGGGGGAAAGAGAAATAAAAACTGTGCCCATATTAAAAAGCGATCTGAGACGCCGAAAGATCGCAATAATATTAAAATCCGGAAACGTGAGGCTAAAAGCTAAAGGCGTCATATAGGTATAGACACATCGAGCTTGTTTGCACGTTGAGTTTAACTTTGCGAGCCATTTGCACAGTCAGTTCTTATTTTTAAGATGGTATTAAAGTTACCCAGGACTTGACGAGTGGTGAAGAAATGGTCCATGGATCTACCATGTATTGAAGACAGTTTAAAATTTTGTTGCACCCACAAGTGTGACACTTTTTTCCTCTGTTTGCCATTTTTCTCTTTATAATATTTGCATTATTGCTTTTTTTTCGTTTGGCTAATTTCATCTCTTACACTAATATTTTTCATATGTATTATTTATTGCTTTTTTTTTTCAATTTTTAACCATAGAATAAGTCAGAATAAGTGTCATGACTTATTTTACTTATTAGAGCAGCGGTACGCGGTGGTTAGTCTCGGGCGTCTCACTACTCACTGCTGGCGTTCTCACGCGTTTATTGTTAGCTGTTGACTCGCGTTTTCATCACCCATGTCTGTGATTAGTGCGCGGCGGTGGTATCAGTTATCTAATTTCTGATTGGCTCATGGCGAACGGGAGGGGATGACATGTCGAGTCTAGCTGCTGCTGCTCGTTCTCACTCACTCCGCGCGCTCTGATTGGCGCGGCGGTGGTATAAACTATCTAATTTCTGATTGGCTCATGGAGAACGGGAGGGGATGACATGTCGAGTCTAGCTGCTGCTGCTCGTTCTCACTCACTCCGCGCGCTCCGATTGGCGCGGCAGTGGGTACGCTTGTGATTGGCCCGTGGGAACTGGGTGGGGAGATTCATAGTTTTGCCAGTATATAAATAGGCCTGCACAGGTCCCATCTCTCAGTTGTTCCTCAGACTGTGCCGGGTGCGGTTTATCATTGTTCAACTTATGTAGAACATTACCAGTGATGAAATCGGTCTACCATGTACTACGATGGTCTGAATATAAATAACTGTCTATGAATCCCATCCTTAATTTCCTCAAGCGAGAGAGTGAAAGGGACATATATGTTGCCTTTTCTCAACGCACATATTCTATTACGTAAATAACTTTAGTACCGCGTAAACCGCTGAGGCAGAACTTGTAAACCTGCATGGATATTTTTTTATTGATATTTTGGGAATATTCTGAGACGATGGATTATGTAGCTCAATCTAGCCAATTGCTTGTCTTATTCGCGCAATTGAACCTCAGCGAGCACATGATCCGTATTTTAATCCGAGACAGAGAGTGTCAGTGACGTGCGCGTAACATTTTGCCAACAATGACAAGCCGCGATAAAACATTCGAGTGGTCCAATTCTCTCAATTTTTAAACTCTCATAAGTGCAATTGAAACTCGAAATAAATTTTATTACGATTATGAAAACGTAAAAAAGTTGAAACCTCGAAGTGTGCAGCAGAGATCGATCGCTCGCGCAGGCGCGTTGAGGTTATGTCGACGGGGACACATTCAACTTTTGTTTCTACGACTGGCCGCGATGGCGCTGCGGTAAGTCTCTTCTCAATATAATATGAAAAATATCCAAATTTATATTACGTGAAATATAATAAATTAAGAGCGATAAAATTCATATGGCGTTTCGTTTCGATCAAAATTTATAAATATACGGTCAGTTTTACGAGCAAAGAATCGTCCGAGACGTATTTTCCGGTCAATGAAAAAGACCAGATTGTTCGCTCGGTTGCCCCAATTAGCAATTTCCTTGGTACACTCAGACCCACACATTCTGGATTATCCGACGATTCTCCATCGACCCACAATCGCGAGCTTCGATCCTCCCTTGCTCGATCACCCCTTATCTCAAGATCGAGAATCTGTCCCATCAAATGAATAAAAAAACAAATAATTAAAATTAAAACATTTTTATTTTACCTCTTTTGCGACTTTTCGTCGCAGCTACGCGAGAGAAATGAAATTTTATTAATTCAAATCTATAATAATTAATTCGTATTATTATTATTATTATTATTTTCTTCATTATTAATTTTTATTTATTTTCATTCATTTTTATTTATTTTTACTCATTCTTATACATTTTTATATTCATATTCATTTATATTTATACGAATGCATTGGTATCCATATAAATAATATACCAATGAGTTTCGCCAGATATCTGAAATTTGAATTTTTCGGATCTGAATTATACGTATTGGGTAAATTCGTAAAATTCTTTATACCCAATTTCCCTCGGATGGACCATATGGGAGGAGTGAAACTGAGCATATTAATCATTTTATGATTTTCATTCTGTCTACTTTTCAATAACGAATGGGGAAATTTTCGCAATTGTTGCACCCCCTCATCCTACGTCATTTGTATAATTTAATCGATTTTGGCAAATATTTCTCCGAATCTGCCAAAACTTATAAAAAAAAAATTGAGTGATAATAGAAATTTCTCATCACTTCATCACGTAATTTGTCATTCAATCTCTGTTTATTCATTTTCGTTGAGCTCACGAAACACCCATGAATTCTCATACCAGCTAGAAAAATGCCAAATACGGTTGGCAAATTATTCTGTATTGGTTTGGAGAATAAAAAAAAAGAAATCTATTCCTTTTGTAATCCGTGATTTTCCAGTACACTTGCTCTTCCCTCAGGGATGAATGTAAGAAGGAAAATGAGGGAAGAAAGAAAAGAAACTGGCCAGAGAGAAGAAAGAAACGAGCTGTAAAGAAAAAGAAAAGCTTTGTCTTCGTGTTTTATCGTATAGCATAATAGGGATAATTTACAAACCATTTCCGTTGGGGATGAAGAAAATATACGCTATTGTGAAAAGTTAACCGAAACGAAATAGAGTACTCAGTTTCAGAGCGGAGAGACCGCGAGGGATGAGGAAAAAAGAGAAATTTTAGTACGTACAATTTGCTACTAGGCTAGTTAACGATCGTCGATTTTTCTACGTTGCTTCTGGCAAGTTAACGATCGTCGATTTTTCCACGTTGCTACTGGCAACTGAACTGAATCAATGATCGCCGATTTTTCCACCCTGCCTCTGGCAAGTTAACGATCGTCGATTTTTCCACCCTGCTTCTGGCAAATCAACGATCGTCGATTTTTCCACCCTGCTTCTGGCAAGTTAACGATCGTCGATTTTTCCACCCTGCTTCTGGCAAATCAACGATCGTCGATTTTTCCACCCTGCTTCTGGCAACTCAACGATCGTCGATTTTTCCACCCTGCTTCTGGCAACTCAACGATTGTCGATTTTTCCAACTCAACTCAACGATTGCTGCTTCTGGAAAGTTAACGATCGTCGATTTTTCCACCCTGCTTCTGGCAAGTTAACGATCGTCGATTTTTCCACCCTGCTTCTGGAAAGTTAACGATCGTCGATTTTTCGACCCTGCTTCTGGCAAATTAACGATCGTCGATTTTTCCACGTCGTTTCTGTGTTACCAGCAAGAGGGGTGGGGGAAGGAGAGTGCGTTTTGCGAGTTTCGTGCTATTAGACACTGCAGAAAAGCATTTCCTTTCGTAAATATATAAGAAAGGACGAGAGGAAAAATCGTGGCAAAGACTTCCATGTGCCGTCTGGCGCTTTTCCACCCGTCTGTGTTTGAATCGAGCGCGGGGGATATCTGGCGGTGAGGGGCGGGAGGGGGGGGGGGGGGGGGAGAGAAATGAATTCGTTTCAGCCCTTCGAGGAACACGATGTGAGAGAGAATGCTCTATGGCTCCGCTTCTGGAACGAATCGTTGGAATTTTTCATGCCGATCTGAAAGAGAAGTTGGCTGTTGCTCGTTTATATATATATATATACGACGAGTTTAGCTTTCAGCCTCACGTTCACGGATTTCAATATTACTTCGATCTTTCGGCGTCTCAGATCGTTTTTCAAAATGGTCACAATTTTTATCTCTTATTTCTCTTTCTCCGATTATTCTCACTCAATTTTTTTTACTCGTAAGTTTCATCTTAAATGCGAACTTAAATTTTAATTAAAAAAATTTTTAGCATCAGGAGGCTGCCCATTTTTTTTTTTTTTTTTTTTCTACCAACAATCTCCATATTTCTAGTACACAATTCGATCGTAGACCATACGCAGATGGCGCTGTATGCTCGAATTTTTAATTATTTTACAATTTTTAAAAAATTCCTTTGAGGAAAAAAATTTAAATCAAAATTACTCAGGCTGTAATGGATTATTATATTCAAGTCTTTTAAATTCTAATTCATAATCTATATATATATATATACACAGAACCATTTTCAACTTTTGGAATTTTTGGCATCAGGAGGCTGCCCAATTTTTTTTTTTTTTTTTTCTACCAACAATCTTCATATTTCTAGTACACCATTCAATCGTAGACCATACGCAGATGGCGCTGTATGCTCCAATTTTTAATTATTTTACAATTTTTAAAAAATTCCTTTGAGGAAAACAATTTAAATCAAAATTACTCAGGCCCTGAAGACTTGAAAAGACTTGAAAGTCCCAATAACAATTGGAACTTTCAAGTCTTTTCCAATCGTCCGTGAGGCTATTTGTGCTTGTGAAACGATCGAAAAATTGTAACAAACCGACGACTCCCTCTTGCAGAATTCCCTATCCTCCTCGTAACAGCGTAACAAAGCCCAATGGGGAGGGGAGCAGTGGGGGTGGGGGAGGGTGGAAAGAGGAGATACAGAGTCTTTCCAAACGAGCTTTGCCCGAGAAAAGGCTCCAGATGCAGAATGTAGAAGTTTATACGAATGGTAGTAAGTGGCAGCCGACGATATGGCGATATACCTAGGCCCAGAGAAAGAGAGAGAGAGAGAGAGAGAGAGAGAGAGAGAGAGAGAGAGAGAGAGAGAGAGAGAGAGAGAGAGAGAGAGAGAGAGAGAGAGAGAGAGAGAGATGGACCGAGAGAGGAGGGAGGGGGGGGGGAGATGGAGTGAGGGGAAGGGGGAGGGGAGAGAGAGAGAGAGAGAGAGAGAGAGAGAGAGAGAGATGGACCGAGCGAGGAGGGAGGGGGGAGAGAGAGATGGAGTGAGGGGGGAGAGAGAGATGGAGTGAGGGGAAGGGGGAGGGGGGAGAGAGAGATAGGGGGGAGAGAGAGAGAGAGAGGGAGAAAGAGAGATGGACCGAGAGAGATGGGGAGGGGGGCGATGGAGTGATGGGAAGGAAGAGGGGAGGGAGAGAGGCGCGAGACCATGTGGACGTTGAAACCATTGCCGCTTTTGCCTTCCCCTCTTCGCTCAACACGCTCGCGTATCCACAGGGCATCCCACTAACTTGTTCGTTAATATTAAAAGCCCGCTGGGGATTCTCGTGCGGGAGCGGGAGACGAGGAGAGGAGGAGAGGAGCGTGTACTGCCTGCGTGCGGAGTTCACGACCCCCGCGAATACGCGTGTTGAATGACTATAACCGCGGGAGTACGAGAATATAACGCCGGACTGCATTATACGCAAAAGTGCTGAGTGGAGGGGGAGATTTTTTTTTTTTTTTTTTTTTTTTTTTTTTTTTTTTTTTTTTTTTTAAACAAAAATGCAAAAAGATCGCAAATTCTGCAGTTTTTCTTTTGATGCCTTTTTGTTGCCTGTAATCTTTGGTGTGATTTTTTTTCGTGCGAAATGATTCGAATTAAAAACTTTTATTATTATTATTATTATTATTATATAATTATTTATTTTTCAAATACATCGTACAGTTGAAAATATGAAAAAAATTCAACTGTATATATAGATAGTGAGGATAGGTGAGGATAGGTGTGTCCTCCCAGAATTACAATATGGCGGGAAATTTGAAAAAAAAAAAGTGAGCTTAGAAAATATTTAATGATTGAAATTTAAAGCTTTTATTATTATTATTATATAATTATTTATTTTTCAAATACATCGGACAGTTATAAAAATGAAAAATTTGACTGTCTGTTATATATAGATTATAGGTGTGTCCCAGAATTACAATATGGCGGGAAATTTGAAAAAAAAAAAGTGAGCTTAGAAAATATTTAATGATTGAAATTTGAAGCTTTTATTATTATAATTATATAATTATTTATTTTTCAAATACATCGGACAGTTATAAATATGAAAAATTTGTCTATTATATATAGATTATAGGTGTGTCCCAGAATTACAATATGGCGGGAAATTTGAAAAAAAAAAAGTGAGCTTAGAAAATATTTAATGATTGAAATTTGAAGCTTTTATTATTATAATTATATAATTATTTATTTTTCAAATACATCGGACAGTTATAAATATGAAAAATTTGTCTATTATATATAGATTATAGGTGTGTCCCAGAATTACAATATGGCGGGAAATTTGAAAAAAAAAAAGTGAGCTTAGAAAATATTTAATGATTGAAATTTGAAGCTTTTATTATTATAATTATATAATTATTTATTTTTCAAATACATCGGACAGTTATAAATATGAAAAATTTGTCTATTATATATAGATTATAGGTGTGTCCCAGAATTACAATATGGCGGGAAATTTGAAAAAAAAAAGTTTGAACAAAAAAGTGAGGTTAGAAAAAATTTTTAACGATTGAAATTAAAAGCTTTTAACGGTTATTGGTGATAAAAAAAAGTTATCCATGCCACTATAAGTCTGATACGTATTAATTCCCAGTAGAGTTTTATAGCACGAATCTCTCTCTCTCTCTCTCTATAAAAGTTATAAAAATCTGTCCGATAAAGATAATAAATGAGGAGAGGAAAAAAAAAAAGAAAAATGGCAGATCGAAAAGTCTTTGTTCGGGTTCTCTTCCAGCGCATATATATATACGCTACGAGCATAAAAATGAAAGTATTATTGCATCAATGGCCGAGGGTAGAATTACACCAGTATATATATATATATATATATATATATATATATATATATATATATATATATGACACAGACACCCCACAGATTCTTGACATCGTGGAGATCGTGAAATTTCTTGAAGGCACGTAAACGACAATTTTCGGGGGTCGTTGGATTGAACATATATATGACATCTCTGCGTTTATATATATATATATATATATATACATATATATAACGTTCTTTTTCCAGCAGCTCACGTAAAAATGCTACAACAACGGCAAACTCCCGATTTATATTTACGCAGTTGTTGTATTACGACGGTTACACCATGTATATATATATATATATATATATATATAGACGCTTCGTTTAGGTTATGTAGTTTAATAGTATAGCATTTACCATGGTCGATGTCCTGCTGCTGCCACAATACGAGGGCTGAAAGGCCTAAAGCCAAAGCGACTGTTCGACCGAGAGTTACGTTTGGGGGACGAGTTGCAATCGTTTCGAAATAATTTAGGGGACCGAACAACCCCCGCAACGCATATATATATATATATATATATATATATATATATATATATATATGTATCCTATATATATCCTATATATATCCTATATATATATCCTATATATATATATATATATATATATATATATATATATATATATATATATATATATATATATATGATATACAGGATATATAGGATATATATATAGCGTTAAATTGCACACACCCCCATATAATAAACCACGCTAGTATACTCGATGGAGTAGGTAATATTATGCTATGGTACACACGCATCTGTACCGAGTTATTTATGATGGATTAGAAATGAAGCGAGAGAGAGAGAGAGAGAGAGAGGGGGGGAGAGATTTAAACCGCGACTAATTTATACCCAGCGTGCACCGGCTTGACAAGTCTTACTTACACGCTCGGTCATACTATTTTCCACCCCTCAACCCCTAATTTTAAATATTTAATATATTTTGCAGAATGTTTTTTTTTTTTTATTTATTTAAAAATCGAATAATGGATAGCAGCAGAGTTAACGATTTGAAAATACAATTACAAGGGTTGGTTTTCTTAAAACTTGAAAAAAAAAAAAATTTCGACCGTCAAAATACGATTTGAAAAATTTTGTAACCTTAAGGGATGAATAAAAATTATTGCTATATGGAAAAATTGCATATTGAAACTTGAAACGAGGTGAGAGAGAAAGAGATTTAAATCTCAACTATTTATACCCAGGATTGTACTATTTTCCACCCCTCAACCCCTAATTTTAAATATTTAATATATTTTGCAGAATGTTTTTTTTTTATTTATTTAAAAATCGAATAATGGATAGCAGCCGAGTTAACGATTTGAAAATACAATTACAAGGGGTGGTTTTCTTAAAACTTGAGAAAAAAAATAATTTCGACCGTCAAAATACGATTTGAAAAATTTTGTAAACTTAAGGGATGAATAAAAAATTATTACTATATGGAAAAATTGCATATTGAAACTTGAAACGAGGTGAGAGAGAAAGAGATTTAAATCTCAACTATTTATACCCAGGATTGTACTATTTTCCACCCCTCAACCCCTAATTTTAAATATTTAATATATTTTGCAGAATGTTTTTTTTTTATTTATTTAAAAATCGAATAATGGATAGCAGCCGAGTTAACGATTTGAAAATACAATTACAAGGGGTGGTTTTCTTAAAACTTGAGAAAAAAAATAATTTCGACCGTCAAAATACGATTTGAAAAATTTTGTAACCTTAAGGGATGAATAAAAATTATTGCTATATGGAAAAATTGCATATTGAAGCTTGAAACGAGGTGAGAGAGAGAGAGAGAGAAAGAGATTTAAATCTCAACTATTTATACCCAGGGTTATACTGTTTTCCACCCCTCAACCCCCAATTTTAAATATTTAATATATTTTGCAGAATGTTTTTTTTTTTATTTATTTAAAAATCGAATAATGGATAGCAGCCGAGTTAACGATTTGAAAATACAATTACAAGGGGTGGTTTTCTTAAAACTTGAGAAAAAAAATAATTTCGACCGTCAAAATACGATTTGAAAAATTTTGTAACCTTAAGGGATGAATAAAAATTATTGCTATATGGAAAAATTGCATATTGAAACTTGAAACGAGGTGAGAGAGAAAGAGATTTAAATCTCAACTATTTATACCCAGGATTGTACTATTTTCCACCCCTCAACCCCTAATTTTAAATATTTAATATATTTTGCAGAATGTTTTTTTTTTTATTTATTTAAAAATCGAATAATGGATAGCAGCCGAGTTGACTATTTGAAAATACAATTACAAGGGGTGGTTTTCTTAAAACTTGAGAAAAAAAATAATTTCGACCGTCAAAATACGATTTGAAAAATTTTGTAAACTTAAGGGATGAATAAAAAATTATTACTATATGGAAAAATTGCATATTGAAACTTGAAACGAGGTGAGAGAGAAAGAGATTTAAATCTCAACTATTTATACCCAGGATTGTACTATTTTCCACCCCTCAACCCCTAATTTTAAATATTTAATATATTTTGCAGAATGTTTTTTTTTTATTTATTTAAAAATCGAATAATGGATAGCAGCCGAGTTAACGATTTGAAAATACAATTACAAGGGGTGGTTTTCTTAAAACTTGAGAAAAAAAATAATTTCGACCGTCAAAATACGATTTGAAAAATTTTGTAACCTTAAGGGATGAATAAAAATTATTGCTATATGGAAAAATTGCATATTGAAGCTTGAAACGAGGTGAGAGAGAGAGAGAGAGAAAGAGATTTAAATCTCAACTATTTATACCCAGGGTTATACTGTTTTCCACCCCTCAACCCCCAATTTTAAATATTTAATATATTTTGCAGAATGTTTTTTTTTTTATTTATTTAAAAATCGAATAATGGATATCAGCCGAGTTAACGATTTGAAAATACAATTACAAGGGGTGGTTTTCTTAAAACTTGAGAAAAAAAATAATTTCGACCGTCAAAATACGATTTGAAAAATTTTGTAACCTTAAGGGATGAATAAAAATTATTGCTATATGGAAAAATTGCATATTGAAACTTGAAACGAGGTGAGAGAGAAAGAGATTTAAATCTCAACTATTTATACCCAGGATTGTACTATTTTCCACCCCTCAACCCCTAATTTTAAATATTTAATATATTTTGCAGAATGTTTTTTTTTTTATTTATTTAAAAATCGAATAATGGATAGCAGCCGAGTTGACTATTTGAAAATACAATTACAAGGGGTGGTTTTCTTAAAACTTGAGAAAAAAATAATTTCGACCGTCAAAATACGATTTGAAAAATTTTGTAACCTTAAGGGATGAATAAAAATTATTGCCATATGGAAAAATTGCATATTGAAACTTGAAACGAGGTGAGAGAGAAAGAGATTTAAATCTCAACTATTTATACCCAGGATTGTACTATTTTCCACCCCTCAACCCCTAATTTTAAATATTTAATATATTTTGCAGAATGTTTTTTTTTTTATTTATTTAAAAATCGAATAATGGATAGCAGCCGAGTTAACGATTTGAAAATACAATTACAAGGGGTGGTTTTCTTAAAACTTGAAAAAAAAATGAACGAAGAGACAAAAAAAGGGGTTGGTGATAGAGATATTGATTAGATTGTAACGTCAAAAAAAAAATATTTTTTTCTTCTTCTTCTTCCTTTCGTCTTTGTATTATTCAAGTTGCCATTATGAGAAAATCCTCTCAATATTGCCTGAAGTGAGCAAACGGAATTTTCCTCGTTGAATTTCCTCGCTCGTCTCATCTTATCCTTTTTCTCCCCCCCCCCCCCCCCCCCCACCCCACCCTTCTCCTTCTCCATTTTCCTTTCTCTCTATTTTCCGCAGCATCTTTTTGTCTGACCCAAGAATCTCCGAGATGAAATTGCATGTGCAGCAACAATGTCATTGGCAATTTTCAACGATTGGAAAACCAACAGAGAGAATCGAATTATCAAAACTGTATGAGAAAAAAGTTTACCAAAATAGGAAGAAGAAATGGAGAAAGAGAGAAAGAAAGTCAATCAGGTTGGAAGGCGTCTGAAAAGTCAGGAAAACGACGAAATTTTATCGACAACTTTTGTCTGGTAGTTTCTGTTACGTCCTCAAAATTTTAACTAAACTTTCAGTTATTCGAATGTCAAGATTTCGCTACGAGACTTGGCAAATACGAGAAAACTGACGATTATTTATTATGACATTTCAACGGTTATATCGCACTCTCGAGATCTTTTCCGGAACATATATATATATATATATATACCGTTCCTATATATATGTATATAATAATAATAAAATATATATATATAAATATATATATCTATGGGAAGGATGTAATATATATATATAGCGATCTAAAGATTGTGCGAGTTAAATGAATTTCGTAGGACCCGAGGAGGTGGGCAAAAGACGAATGCGAGATTTTGGCACTTTTCCGGGGATTCCCCAAACTTCTGCTTGTCATGCATTTTGTCAAGAAATCTACGAATCTGACGGAGTAAAATCGCGATAAATTTTCAATCAAACTAAAAAGTAGAAAAATTGTAAAACTGAAGAAAATATTTAAAAAAATTAATAATTAAACTTTGATAACAAAAAATATTCTATAAATTGTTTATTAAAATTCATATGACAATTTTTTTTTTATTATTCTTCCCTGTGATTTTTAATAATATTTATTAATAATTAAACTTTGATAACAAAAAATATTCTATAAATTGTTTATTAAAAAATCATATGACATTTTTTTTTATTATTCGTCCCTGTGATTTTTAATAATATTTATTAATAATTCAACTTTTATAACAAAAAATATTCTATAAATTGTTTATTAAAAAATCATATGACAATTTTTTTTTCATTATTCGTCCCTGTGATTTTTAATAATATTTATTAATAATTAAACTTTTATAACAAAAAATATTCTATAAATTGTTTATTAAAAAATCATATGACATTTTTTTTTATTATTCGACCCTGTGATTTTTAATAATATTTATTAATAATTAAACTTTTATAACAAAAAATATTCTATAAATTGTTTATTAAAAAATCATATGACAATTTTTTTTTCATTATTCGTCCCTGTGATTTTTAATAATATTTATTAATAATTAAACTTTTATAACAAAAAATATTCTATAAATTGTTTATTAAAAAATCATATGACAATTTTTTTTTATTATTCGTCCCTGTGATTTTTAATAATATTTATTAATAATTAAACTTTTATAACAAAAAATATTCTATAAATTGTTTATTAAAAAATCATATGACAATTTTTTTTTATTATTCGTCCCTGTGATTTTTAATAATATTTATTAATAATTAAACTTTGATAACAAAAAATATTCTATAAATTGTTTACTAAAAAATCATATGACAATTTTTTTTTTATTATTCGTCCCTGCGATTTTTAATAATATTTATTAATAATTAAACTTTGATAACAAAAAATATTCTATAAATTGTTTACTAAAAAATCATATGACAATTTTTTTTTCATTATTCGTCCCTGTGATTTTTAATAATATTTATTAATAATTAAACTTTGATAACAAAAAATATTCTATAAATTGTTTACTAAAAAATCATATGACAATTTTTTTTTCATTATTTGTCCCTGTGATTTTTAAATAATATTTATCGCGGCATCGTTAAACTTTCAGACTTAAAGTTCTAATTAACAAATTTTCATCAAAATGAACATGATAAATATTTAGTATACGTCTCGTCTGCTCGTTTTCTCTCTCATTTTCTCCCTTAATATGAAGTTTTAGGGTTAATTTAATTAAAAAAAAAAAAAAAAACCATAAAATTCTTCTTATGGGTCAGAAGGGTGGCAGAGGGTACAGAGAGAGAGCATCGAAAATCGGTACAAGAGACACACATAGAGAGAGAGAGAGAGAGAGAGAGAGAGAGAGAGAGAGAGTGAGAGAGAGGCATAGAGAGAGGGGGGGGGACAGCAAACGGCGGAAACTGCTGCATAGAAGATGGACGAGTGAGGAGGGGAAAGGGGTCTCTTGTCTACACACACCCTAAGTGATCTATGGCCAAAGATAAACCACGCGTTCAACAAGTGTGCGCTTTGGAGATATAGAGGAGCCTGCGCTTGGCTGAATGTGCCACAGCATCACGTAGGCCAATCAAACTATATATATATGTATATATATATATTATATATATAAAAAAAAAAATTAAGCGTCCTCTTCCACTCTCTCGGCAGTTTATATATATATATATATATATATATATATATAATATATATGTATATATATATCTGCTATCCATCTATCGTTCCTGCTGCATATTCCTGCCATCCGATAATGTCGCTCACGTGCAAAAATGCACACTCGTACGCGCACAGATTTTTATTCGGCCACGAGGAACAAAACAAAACTGCCGAGAGAGTGGAAGAGGACGCTACATTTTTTTTTTTTTTTTTTTTTTCGTCCTGAACGAATATATAAATACAAACGAAATTGGCCACGTTGACCCCGTGACCTTATAGATCATCGCCGGTGATGGAAATTTATCGCGACGCCTCTTCAAATTTTTTAAACACAGCTCGAAGCTCCATAAAGCCAAAAGATCTCGATGAAATTTTTATATCGTTGACACGTATCGTCTCATTCACTTTTGATGCAGCAAAAAATTTTTTTTAACCAGCTCGAAGCTCCATAAAGTCAAAAATTCTCGATACGTATCGTCTCATTCACTTTTGATGCAGCAAAAATTTTTTTTAACCAGCTCGAACCTCCATAAAGTTCAAAGTTCTCGACACGTATCGTCTCATTCACTTTTGATGCAGCAAAAAAATTTTTTTAACCAGCTCGAAGCTCCATAAAGTTCAAAGTTCTCGACACGTATCGTCTCATTCACTTTTGATGCAGCAAAAATTTTTTTAACCAGCTCGAAGCTCCATAAAGTCCAAAATTCTCAATACGTATCGTCTCATTCACTTTTGATGCAGCAAAAATTTTTTTAACCAGCTCGAAGCTCCATAAAGTTCAAAGTTCTCGACACGTATCGTCTCATTCACTTTTGATGCCTCAAAATTTTTTTTAACCAGCTCGAACCTCCATAAAGTTCAAAGTTCTCGACACGTATCGTCTCGTTCACTTTTGATGCCTCAAAAAATTTTTTTTTACATTTTTTTTATTTGTCTCGTTGAGATCGAGTTAAAAAGATACTCAGAACCATGCCAGGATGATTCTATCAGAAAAAAAAAAAAAAAAAAAAAAAAAAAACTTTCGCCACACGTTAGCCCTGCAGCCTCAACGTTTTTAAAATTTTTTTTTTTTTTAATTACCGATCTGTTGGCATATTTACAAAATCGCATTGCTTATCTTTTGCTCTATCTCTCTCTCTCTCTAAACATATTTCAATGCTCGAGGGATGATTGAAAAGAGTCTCTGACTAATATACGAGGGAGCGAAAAAAAAAAAAAAGGAGAAAAAAACACGTGCGGCAGAAACGAACTCATCTCTCTATTACGAAGCTTCATATCCGTTCGTCCAACAACATATCGAGAGATCGTATTACTCGGGTTGTTCTCCCTCTCTGTCCCTCTATTTCATTGTATACAATATGGATACACAAACCCGGCGCCTTTGTCCTATACCGGGTGTACCAAAAATTATAATATACACTTTTTAAGAATCCTGATGTTACTTGATAAAATTTAACTGGTGTTTAGTGAAGACCCTCCCCTATATTATTATTATTATTATTATTATTGTTATTATTATTATTATTATTATTATTATTATTGTACACAAACCCGGCGCCTTTGACCTATACAGGGTGTACCAAAAATTCTAATATACCCTTTTTAAGAGTCCTAATGTTACTTGATAAAATTTAACTGGTGTTTAGTGAAGACCCTCCTCTATATTATTATTATTATTATTATTATTATTATTATTATTATTATTATTATTATTATTATTATTATTATTATTGTACACAAACCCGGCGCCTTTGTCCTATAGAGGGTGTACCAAAAATTCTAATATACCCTTTTTAAGAATTTTAATGTTTCTCGATAAAATTTAACTGGTATTTAGTGAAGACCCTCCCCTATATTATTATTATTATTATTATTATTATTATTATTATTATTATTATCATCATTATCATTATTATTATTATTGTATACAAACCCGGCGCCTTTGACCTATACAGGGTGTACCAAAAATTCTAATATACCCTTTTTAAGAGTCCTAATGTTACTTGATAAAATTTAACTGGTGTTTAGTGAAGATCCTCGCCTATAATTTTATAATAATAATAACAAAAATTATTATTATTATTATTTAAATATTTGAATGGTGGAAGTGCTATATATGATCGATCTTAGCGCCAAGTCAAACTATAATTATGCAATTCAATATAAATTTTCTTGCACACCCTGTACACAAAGTTTGGAATTATAATGATCTCTTCGAGTTCTCTTACACAAGAGTTTATTCTCCTCTCTCGATTATGATACAGTGCAAAGATGCTGTGAGTATATATATATATATATATATATATATATATATATATATATACGGGGAATAAACTGTGTATATATATATATTTAAGGGTTTGTTTTTGACGATATCCACGATAACAGGTTACATGTTGAAATGAAAACGAGAGAGAAGGAAAGAACTTTAGGTCTCTCGTCTTGGATTCTCAGCCCTTTTTTTTTTTTTTTTTCAAGGAGATTAATAAAGAGGACCAGCGTGAAAGAGGATGCAGAGAGTCCTCGCTCTGCTTCTGGTAACAAATTTTTACTTTATCCCTTGACTTGGTCCCTTGACTTAAATTTTTTGTACCTGTCGGTGTTCTGACTTCCCGGGTATCGTTTTGGAATTTTAACCTCCTCAAAATTGAAGGATCCATTTAAGGACTATTTGAGGATTATAAAAATGATCGGATTAAAAAAATCTCAGGGGCTATAGATAAATCGATAAAAAAAAAAATTTATCAACGTATTTAATTATTTATTTCTTTTGATTCGTTGATTAATTTTTTGCCATACGAATCGATCTGCTTCGTGATGATTGAAAAAAAAAAACAAAAACAAAATGGCGGAAATATTTGTTTTCCGTTATCGCGGATATTGGCGAATGAGAAAAGAAGAGAAATT
>CAVLGY010000096.1:0-14941 GCA_963669185.1 Dyspetes luteomarginatus | reverse complement strand
TTTTATCGCTCATCACTTTTCCTTTCATTATATGCTTCGATTCCAGCACGAAATCGACGAAAAAATTTCCCATCTTTCTCGTTCATCCGTTTGTTTTTCGATGCATGAACGGATTTGACCGAGACCTTCGATAAATTCGACTGAAGGCCGAGAGCGAAATGCAGTGTTTGATGCACATATATCGTTTATTTTTGTTCTGATTTTTCTAGGCCTTGCATTCCTAAGATATTTCCCTATTTTTCCCCAAGACTTTTTTTAATCGACCATTTTCTATAACCTGAACAAAATTTAACAAAATTTTACCATATATTAATCCAGCTTGAATGAATTATCGATGGATGATTTATATCATATTTAAATATTAAAAGATGAATTAATATTAAAAGATGAAATCTTGAGATCGCAATCAACAAAAAAGTCAGCAATAATAAAAAGTTTGTTTTAACCAGATCTTGATAGCCTTGTCATGGAATGCCCTATACAAACAGAAAAAAGCACCCCTGCACCCCTGGGACATGCAAGAGAAGCGCAGTGAGACTGTTTAATGTGACGGTTACGAGATGCATCATTCATTTACCAATAAATAATTGATGTTGCCTGTTATCTCTCTCTCCCCCCTCCTTTCTCTCTCTCTCTCTCTCTCTCTCTCTCTCTCTCTCTCTCTCTCTCTCTCTCTCTCTCCCCCTTTTTCGATGTATGCATCACTCACTCTGATAGCAGGACCAAAAGCTGCCGAAGCTTCGATGAATCGATCGGTTTCCCTCCACCCCTGCATATTATATATGTGCCAGCTATTCCGCATACTGAATAATATGTACATTCACGAGAGACAGGAAAATTGTACGAACGAATTGGTTAATGCACACAAACATCCCCAGATTTCGCATAAAATTTTGTGTGGCCCTTGAAATTTGCGCTATTTAAATAAAGGAACAATAAAAAATTATTTTATGCCAAATTAATGATTATCAATTGTCAAATATTTCGTAAATGAGAGTCACGTTTTCTGTCAATTATTTTGCTACGACAGCATTTATCCATTGTAAAAGAGCGAGGAATTTTATGTTCAATATCGAGAATATCAAGGAGAAAAAAAAATTATTTCGTCAAATGAAATCCATTCGATCGAAAAAAATTAGGCTTTGATTGAAAAAAAAATGTATTTGGCACCGAGTTGAATAGTCATAAGTTTTATTTAAAGTTGGTTCAATCGCATATATGGTCGTTTGAAACTTTAATTCAAAATTGTGTTTTAACTTACAGCCAAAAATTCGGGTCAGACCAATTTAGCTCAAAATCCAGTCTAATAGAATTCTATTTTATACAAATCGATCCACTTTTCTTAGCGTATAAATAAAGTATGCTGAAATTATTAAAAATTTTATTGGATGAGGTAGAATTTAGTATATTAATTCGCGTAAATAATTTTAATATTAATATTTAAATAAAAATAAATTAATATTTTTTAATATTAACGCGATAATATTTTTTTTAAAATATTTCTCCAATTTTCCTCATCGCCGTGTGTCCACACTCGTCAAGCCAGCTGACAGCAACCATTCGCAATAGTTCCAGAAGTTACGAACTTCTTTGAAAATTTACTTCCCGTTTATTTTCTTTTTAATATTGATGTTATCTCTCTTCCGAGTGACTCTCGCATATCACCTCGAGTTGCCAAGACGTGTGTATTAGCTTTTGCGAACGAGGCTGTGCGAATGAAACGAGAATTTCATGGTGAAACTTTATGTTACTCTGCAATTAGTACGCGTTTGGGAATTTTATCTTTAATTACGTTGTTTGCCTTTGCTATTCTCTTAAGATATATGCGAGCTATAATATAGGTGTATTAGCCAAATTGTCAGAGAGAGAGAGAGAGAGAGAATTTCGATTTTATAGAATTCTTTGACCTCCCATATGTATGTATGTACGTGTGTGTGTGTGTGTGTGCTAGCTGTTAAGTCTTCGAGCTACGCAAAGCTTTGGTAGGAAGCCTCTGAGAAGACGAAAATGAGGAAAACTACGACGACAATCGTTTTGAGGATTCTCCTGATGTCCTCGGCAACGCTTTCTCTCTCTCTCTCTCGCTCTCTTTGCCATTCTCTTAAGATATATGCGAGCTATAATATAGGTGTATTAGCCAAATTGTCAGAGAGAGAGAGAGAGAGAGAGAGAATTTCGATTTTATAGAATTCTTTGACCTCCCATATGTATTTATGTACGTGTGTGTGTGTGTGCTAGCTGAAAAGTCTTCGAGCTACGCAAAGCTTTGGTAGGAAGCCTCTGAGAAGACGAAAATGAGGAAAACTGCGACGACAATCGTTTTGAGGATTCTCCTGATGTCCTCGGCAACCCTCTCTCTCTCTCTCTCTCTCGCTCTCTTTGCCTCACCTTCTCTCTCTGTCCCAGCCGATCTTTTGCTCTCTCAGAACCAACTCTCGCGTCAAGACGCGATAATTGCTCACGTAGGTACGATTGCACGCGACGCTCGGTACTGCACCACCCAATTAAATGTCGGTGCAGACTACCATCTAACGTATATATATAGCATTGCGAGTTTCCTTTGCCATCCTCCATTTCCCGCAATTCTCGTTTTTGCTCGTTTCTCGATCTCTTTATTTCTCTCTTATTGGAAACTCTTCTTCTCTCTCTCTCTCTCTCTCTCATTCTTTTCCGGACTCTTCTCCGACCAACTTCTCATCCTCTCGCTATCGAGCTCGTAACTCGGCTGTACCGCAAGAGATCTTAAAGACCGTTTTACTAAATTCAATTTCATCGAATTTTTTTATTTTTATTCAACCCCCTCGAGATTGAGCGGATAGAAAGAGAGAGGGAGAGAGAGAGAGAGGGAGGGAGAGAGAGAGAGAGGAGAGAGAGAGAGAGAGAGAGAGAGAGAGAGAGAGAGAGAGAGAGAGTGCAAAGCACTGAGAGGGGTTGCAGAACAGCTCTCATCGTTCCGTTCAACAGGGTTGAAAAGAACGTTTTGCGGACAGCGGACATGAAATAAAAATTTCTCCCTATCTCGCAATGAACGATAGCTGTGTGGGTCGTGTGCGACAAGTCCACGCCATGAAAAAGAGGGAAAGCTCGAGGACACTCTCACCTCGAGGATATAAAATTTCGGCTAAGTGTAAGTGAAAAATCCTCATCGCTCTTTCCGTAAATTTATATATATATATATATATATATATATATATGTCCGTACTCTCACACCACTACTAGAACCCTACATCGAATACTCAACTTTGTCACTATTTCACACGAGACTTTTTCTAATAGTATTTCAACGAGACCCAAACAGCTTCGCCAAGCAAAAAAGCTCTCGCCGTATCTCATATTCTTTCTATATCTCGTATAACCCGAGTGTACTATCTCGTATTTCGCATCACACACACACATTTTATATATATATATATATATATATATATATATGGGATCGGAGGAAACGATAATTCGAAAGAAAACGTTTACCATACATCGAGCTTACTCGGCGTTGATACTGAAAGAGAATTGATTATTCTATATACGATCGTAAAGTTTACATACGTATAACGACGTGTGTATATTTATCCATTCGTATTCTTTCCGTCTTCCTCTCCTCGTTTTTTATCTCCCATTCTATGTCTGTCTGTCTGTCTCTCTCTCTCTCGCTCCCTTCTTCACCGACATATTCCCATGGGCGAGTTATATATCCCGTAAACCGTGGTAGTTTGTTGGTCACGCCGGTGTGCAATCCAGTGGAGGGTCAGACGAAGCGTGACGACATGCGCGCCCTCTCTCTCTCTCTCTCTCTCTCTCTAACTTCCCTATATACCATGTTTACACACACACACATATATGTACGTACTATATATGCTTGCTTCTCCGTTCCGCCATTTCCACTTCTGTCCTCCATTTTCAAGCGTCGCCGAGAGAACCAGAAACCAAGCAATGCTTCTCTCACCAGAAGCAAAACTGGATTTTCTCATCCAAAGTCACGGTAGCTGCCGCGCCACCACTCGGCAATGGGGCGAGAGTAACTTGAACCCGAATTCAAAGCTTCTATTGGGCTCTCCACAAACACAAATAAGCAGCAAGAGGTTGTATCTGAGCAGTGGAGGGTTTTGGTACAGATAGATAAAGTGAGAAGGAAAGAGTAAAATAAGGTCGACGTGGGTCATAGAGAGAGAGAGAGAGAGAGAGAGAGAGGGAGGGAGAGCGATTCTCACACACACCGAGGTCCCACGGTCAGAAATCGACAGATGAAAGGCTCTTTGGTCTGTGGCGGTGCAGCGAGGAGACGGAAGTGGAAACGCCGTTCGTTGTCAGACCAACTTTTTTTTCTTCTCTACACTTTTTTTTTGTTTTGTTTTTTTTATGAGACTTTGAAGAAAGTGTAGCTCAAATTCTTGTCGTCCTAAGGGTGACATTTATAAATTCAGTATTACTGTATAAATATGCGGAATAGTATTTTGAACATTTTTGTTTTGGGGTTAAAGGTCATGATTTATATTTTACTAATTTGGCTGCGAAGAGTTTTGTACTCGGTCGAAATAAATATCGAGCATGATATTCTGTAGAATTCTGTTAATTTATGTGTCCTCTTACGTCTATTTAAAAATAGATTTTTTGGAGGATTATATACAACTTAATTATTATCGAGAACATAATTAATTTATATTTTTCTTATATAGTCCTCCGATATATATATATATATATATATTAATCATTTTCATGTGTCATGAGAACTTTTATCGTTACTGACATCTCACATTTAGTTACATATACGCGAGTGTGTGCGTGTGTGTAAGCGAGAAAATTTGACAGACGTCTTACGAAACTCCTTCGATGCATTCTCTCTGGTGCAATCGTAGACACATAGCAAAGTCTGTATGCTGAAATATTGGTGATGGGAATGGGACTTTTGTGGATGCATCAGGCTTTAAGCTTACCTAAAACTATATACATATAGCTATAACAATATGCATATATAGGTATATAAGGTGTACGAAGGTACCACAAGATATGGAAAAAATAGATAGAAAATGGTAGACGCAGAAAGACACATTTCTGATAGTTTGGAGTCTCAAAACGATCGTGTCGTCATGCACTGAGAGCTAAAGAGGACGCGAGTATGTACCGAGATGGATATAACGAAGATTGAGAGGACAGAGAGCTTTGCTATAGTTGTGGGAAAATCGATTTAGACACATCATCGGTTATGTTCTCGTTTTTTTTCTCACAACTTTTTCGCTCATCGATAGAGAACGCGACAAAGACAAGCTGAGAATCGTGAAGCTATATATAGATGTGTCTTACATGTATATAGTGATAGATAAAATTTAAAGCTGGAATTTACCGAGATTTTTCATTTCCCCTATCAAAACTTGATTAAATTTCCAGTCTGAAAAGATAAATAATACGATCGTTTGGGAGAATTTTGAAATATGGAGTAGAGGAAATTTTTTAAATCTATGTACGAGTATTGGCGTATGAATATTTTTGTATCTCGTATGTAAGAGTCCGAAACGTATCGATTACTAAATTATTTTCTTCTCTCTCTCTCTCTTTTTCTCTCTACCTACATCTATTTTAGACACGTCTATTGTGGACTCGCTCAAAACGAAAATGTACAGAGCTTAATTCGGCGAGTGCATATGGTCGGTACATTCTCGGTACTACACGAGCTTTCGGTATTTGACACGGTTGGAATATTCGTTAAATTTACGAGAATATTTGTACCAGAACAATTAGTGCTGTAATTTCATCAATTTTTTTTACCATTACCGAGATTGAATTTTTATTTCAAACATTAATTAATTTAACAATTCAAACATAAAAAATATTTGAAGCATTAATAATTAAATGAACAGATTATTTAGTGGAAAATAAGGAAAGTGACAAATGCAAACACAATCTTGGACTCTGCTTTCTCTGTGGAGAAGAAAAAAAAAGGATATGGTAAATTAAGGAAATTACGAGATTATAATTTATTATTGAGGAAATTTGATTTTGTTCCAAGATTGTGCTATTTTTTCCGCCATATTTCCATTATTATTCAATGAACTCGTACGATATAATATATATATATATATATATATATATATACGATAAAATGGGAAAAGGAGGTCGTGGATATCACGTTTATTTAATCACGCGATTCATTATACAATACCGGATACTCAATTGAACAACCGTTATTATTCATTTAAGCTCTCTTCATTTCGCTATTTGCACTGTATCTCAATACGTGTTGTATATTTATGAGGGGAAGAAGCTCGACGATAAAGAGGAAACCAAGGGAAATTGAAGAGGCAGTGCTTGAAGCCGTTCCAGAATTTTTATTCATTTTTTTTCCGGTGTTAAATACATATATAGATATATAGATAAAACGAGGGAAAATATAATCCTCGAGCACCGGACACTCTCACGTCTTGTATGCATACACAGAAGAGGACACGTATCACACTTTGAATTTATTATTATTATTTTTTTTCTATTATTTTTAAGCTCTCATCCCTCATTTATTATTCATATCCCATCTCAATGTAAATCCGTGTGAAGTGAGATAAAATTATATCTGCATAACTACGAAGAAATGTTTTTCCAAGGTTCTCGATGATTACGTCATCGGTGCTCCGGCTTTTATGGCATTTGTTCGAGAATCTTGAAAATTATCTAGTCTTTTTCCGTTATGTGTCAGTTGTCGCTGGAAACTGGGTCAGTATGTTTTATTAATTGCCGCGTGTAATTTTAACAATATCTAAATTTGCAAAAAGCTCAGTTTAATTTATAATAATAGTTTTTAGGATTTTGCAATTGTCAACTGGTAAATGACAAAAATTATGCCTGTACAAGTAGAAATAAGATTCGGATAAAATATTCTCGATGAGCACAATTTCTCAATATGAAATTAATTTTGATGAATAAATTGCCAATAATTTCAATGGTAAAAAATAGCTCATCTTTCGAAGAAACATGAGCTATGAATAATTGTTAAATTTCTACATTGTTTGATATTCGCTCGCCAAAAAGTCAGCTTTTATCAGTAATCGTGTTTTTCTTATTTCATTCCGGAAATCGACTATCAAGCTTTTTTGCCATATGGTCACAAGGGGAGGGATCGTATTTATTCGCTCGACGTCTTAATGGGCTGAGAATTTCAGAATCGGCATGCCAAAGAGAGTGGTAGGTCTATATATGTATATACATAGAAGAGGAAAGACGCCAGTCTTTTGGAGATGGGAAAAAGTACCATTGAGACATCCGCTCTGATCTTATCCTTTGCGTATACGGACCCTTTTCCTTTTCGCCCCCAAAAAGGAATGGAAGGCAATCCCAAAAGGAGAACATCAGAGGGAAAAAAGAGAAAGATAGCTTGTAGGGTTTGGGGATGTAAAGTCACACCGTCCCGATACGAATCACCTGAGTGTCCGAAAACCATCCGATAAAGCTCCTTCTACGTTTATATCGGAACCCTCAATCTTTTACCATATAATACACCTCTCACTCTTACTAAATCTTCTGCTTCTGTTAGCACGGACTGTGGCCGTAGTAAAATGCCTAAAGTACTTACTCAGCCAAAGTACACTATCAATCTAACACCAAGAATAACGTTTAACTTTATTCTAAGAATAAAAATTACTAATTATCATCTCTTAAATAAAAATCCTTGGTATTTTATTCGCTCAATTTCATACAATCAATACATCTTTACTTTCAACTTTTCCATCATTTTTTTTTACGATTTATCGATCTTGTGATACATTTTTTTTTTTTACAATTCATTTCCACATGAAATGAAAAGAAATAAACGACGGTAAATCCTCAATTTTTTGTTTCTTGGTGATAATCGAGTTCCATACATCGCTAATGTCAGCAACACACACATTCGTTCGTTTCTCTCTCTCCTTCTATTTCTCTCTTCGTGCCAATGGAACGAGTTGAACCTTGCGGGCAAGGAAACTTTGCCAATGACCTACAGACGCGTCGGGGAGATTCGCAAGGGTCATATGGGTCGAGTAGATTGTAGAGTGGCAAGCACGAACGCGCCCGCGCGAGAGAGAGGGGGAGAGAGAGAGAGAGAGAGAGAGAGAGCGTAGAAAGGAGAGGAGGAAAAACCTGCTGGGCCAAAATACCCACTCTCCTTAAGTACCGCTGTCTGACTATTCCGCCCCGTCACTACTGCGTGGCCCGTTTCACCCGGGCAAAGGTATACGATCGTACGAGCGACGAAGATAAATATACATAAGGTAGTGGACCCAGTTACTGACACTGTACCAGTTGCTGACAGTGTCTTATGGATAAACAATAAGTGTGAGAGAGACGGCAATAGAAATTCTGATAGAGTTTCATCAACTGGTACAGCGTCAGCAATTGGGCCAACTGACTTATCTATCCTGTCCTTGTATATGTAATAAGAATGATCAAAGATCAGAAGGACGTGACAGCTACCCTTATGTACAGCCAATATGTGAAAATTCAAAAAGAGCTAAGTTAGAATAATTTTTTATGGATACATTATTACAAAAAAAGTTATTCCAGATGTTGGAAAAAGGTTGAATGTTCCATAGAATCGATACGTTTGAGAGATATTAATACCTTTTATTTCAGTGTCTCATCTCTTCTGGAATTATCATACATATGTTCTGAGCATATATATATATATATATATGAATGATAGCATCGGGAACGGTCTCGGCAAAAAAGGGTACACGCAATTCTCGTTTATCACAATATTATGCGGTGTCCGGTGAGATGTTGTATCCATATTCGATACATACAGAGATATATTAATAGATATGTCTATGATGGTCAACAACAGTATAGCATTATCACAATGACCCCTCGTTTCAATTATCCGCCTCGTTGAAAATTTACATCACGAGAAAGATCATATTATGAAAGAAAAAAAAAATTCTCTGCTTTCCTCCACAGACGATTCTTTTCTCCACATCAGTGTCGAGTCCTGATTGATCGAGACTGCAAAAGCTTGGAAAGCCTCAAATATATATACACAAGTCCACATACACAGACACAAAGAAAGACCATCTCATTGTAAACTAAAACGAACAGCAGTTCTCTCTGTAGTGGCAAAGAAGGTGAAGAAGAAAAAAAAAATATTTGCACAACGAGAATAATACCCCTGTGTAGCTCTCGTTGCTAGAGAACTCTCTCGCCTCGTTCGTTGCTTGCTCGCTAAAAAGAACAAAATGTTGAACGATACGGGCAAGCGCGACAGAGCGAGAGAAACTGAGCTTTGCCGAGAGCAGCGCGAGAGCTCTTGGAAACTACCCTGTGACGAGAGAAGCAACCCTATCGATGATGGGAGAAAAGGAATGAGAGATAGAGGAGCTTTTGCTGGTTTCGCTTTTCGCTGTTGTTACAAATGGCATAGATTCAACGAATGCACTTGTATGGTTTACATTAGCGAGAGGTTCTAGTTTCATAGAAAAAATACTGTACACTATCGTACCATAAAAAGGCAGACAAGTGGGGAGATCGAACCACGAGTGCAAAAGACGAGGAAAAAAGATGGACTCTAAGAATTATGAGACGATCTTCTAGCTAGATCTTCTAGGGAATTAGTATCGATGGTTCACCATGGGGCTTCGTAGGCGTTTTTCTCTTCCTTTTGTCTTTCTCTTTGACCAGAAGTAGCAGTTTGTTGGCTAATTCACAACCAACCATGCCAAAACCAGTTTCATTCAAACTGTACCAGAATGACTCTAAAGATTCTCTTCTACACCATTCTCTTTTGCATGGTCAAAACGAGATACTACCATCAAGAATCAAAACCCCACAAGGAAATTAAAAAATAAAAATTGTGAGAGTTGACACCTGACATTTGAGGACAAAGAATTAGTATCGATGGTCGATCATGGGTAATTGTAGTCACGTTGTATAGGGTTGTTTCTTTCTCTCTCTCTTTCCACCTCTCTCCTGAATTATCGCCAAAAATGTCTTGTTCAACTCACGACCCCACCGAGACCAAACTCATCCAACTCTACTCAAGAAATGACTCATCCACAGATCATCGTCTACGTCATTCTGTTTCACAAAGTCGAAGCAGTGCCCTGACAACTGGACTAACATACACGTACAGAGCATTTTGAAGGAGGAAAATCCACGACCCAAGCTCCTCTCTCCCTTACTACTCCGCTACTTCCTCTCTTGCTAACCTCGACTTTTCCTCGGTCTTTTTCACCGTATTTTCCTCCAATAACCGGGACACTCTTTTCCGGTAGTTCGGGCGCAATGGGACTCACAAATCTGTGGACCAGCGAGCGCATGACCCTTTGGTCGTCTCCGTTTCTCAAGAAAACTCGTTACCAGCATACGAGAATTGCATGGTAGAAAAAAAGACAGAGCGACAGAATGCAGGATAACGGAATTGCTGGAATGTTATATATACATATATATATGGCAATGAATTGGCGGAGGAATGAGCATTATATAATTAAAAATTGATAATCCATTTTTATTGAAATATTGATATTAATATATTTGAATTATATGGTCGAGATTGAAAATATTTAATCAGCCAACTCTTTTCCATTTCGTATTATTTATTGTTAATGTTGAAAACCTTCAAGCGATCTGGCTTTACTTTGCTTAAACTACGAATAGGGTCCATTTTCTCAACGGAATTGGACGATATAACCCATGCAGAAGCATACCCGGTGCAGTTCCATAACAATAAAATATCTTGTAGGGGTTTTCTATACAGGATCCATAGTTGTCTCGAGTTTTCACTACCTCCGGAATATGAGAATTTTTCAATCGTGAAAGTCCGACCCAGTTTGTCACATAAAATCATATATCAAGCTGTCATATATATATAAACGAGAAAAAGGTCAAATCAAGTAAACTCAGACGTACACGTACACATTATGAAAAAAATTGGAAAATAATGAATATCAATGTCCTGGCTATAATTGGGCAAGAACTTTAATGAGTAACGAAAGGATCGATGTAATTAAATATTGGAATAACTTTATTCAAAGAATTTGGCGCAAGGGTCTGACTTTGGGGATATCTTGATGGATGAGTAGTTCACGTGTAAATGAAGACTGAAGGTATCTGTAACAGAATTGGCTGTATTCTATGCACTGTGGCAAGATGGATAAGGACGAAGCCGGTAAACTCGTGGGTGTCGATAATGGAATCCGAAATTCGGTGTATCCTGTCAATGGCGTCCTTGTACAAGCATATATACATATATACGTATTACGTAACAAGACAATCAACAATATATATATATATACACACAGAAAGGTATACGAAATTTCCGGGTGTTCCAAAGGGTTACCAGCAATTACGATTCTAACTGGGAACTCGATGGTTATTACCTCCACCTCTCTCGCTACTTTCGCTCTCTCTCTCTCTTTCTCACCCCGTAGTTCTCTTGTTCTCTCGTTCGCCTCTCAGTCGTATTGTACATTGTGCTTAAATTATATCGTATATGGAAGATACTTACACGTACATGTACTCTGTTATGTGTGTATACACATTCGACATATATTGGCCAAACAGCTTGCACATTTGAGCGTATAACGGTTTGAACAACTATATATACCCTTAACACTGTACACTGTAACATATATACTGCATATTCCTGTGTGTGCCATCATAACCACATATACACTCTATGCATTTGACCTCTGTCGGAGTACCTCGGGATCTGTGTATACCTGATGCCAAACTCAAAAGCTGCGTGTACAATGTACACATTGTGTATTCGGTGTTATATATATGTATATATATATATATATATATATATATATATATATATATATATATATATATATGAATATACATACAACCAACAAGAGACTGGGGTTAATATACATTCCAAGTGGCGCACATGGATGACGCAAGGACATTACGGATAGAGGGAATCGAGAACCAAGCGTCGGACAATGTTGACCTTTGCTCATACTCTCGCTTCTCACTCTATGGTATTTCTATCCTCTTACGAGCTTCTATCTCTGTCCTCTGAAGAGATTGTCTCCTCTCGCTTATCAGGATATATACATACACGGTGCGCTTAATGGACGTGTTGACAATAGAATTTGAAATCCGTATCGGCTATGGAATTTGTAAGACTTGAGATGAGCAAGAAATTCTGTTACATGTGAGTGGTAAAAATTAGAAAGGCGGATAACAGAAGGTTTTAATATGTAAGACAATTTGATATACGCCCTTTTTACTCGTAACTGTCGGTGTATATATAAATGGAGGCGGAGAGCAAAAGAACCGCGGGGCAAAAGCGAACAGAGAGAAACCAGCGAGGGCAAACTCGTTCGCATTCTCTTCAAGCAAAGGTTGTAGCAATTACTGGTACGGACACCAACCCCAGCCAGAAGGGAGAGTATTGCTCTTGTACAGAGCATTCGCGATATACTATCAAGAGGTTACGTACTTTACTGTAGCAGCAAGAGTTCAAAGTTACTCCACGTTCTGGCTCTCTCTTTCTCTCTCTCTCTCTCGCTCTCTCTCTCTCTCTCTCTCTCTGAGAGTTGAACCGACGTATTTAGGAGTGTACCTTCTGGCAGTATGCACCAAGTGAGTGTGCCAGTATGCCAGAGGGTTTATAACATCGGAATTCATCTCGAGAAACTGAAGAGGATTCTCAAATAGTCGGAATTATTCACCAGTTAAATATACCCAGTAACTTAATGTAGCGAAGGACAGCGAGATGAAGAGAGAGAGAGAGAGAGAGAGAGAGAGAGAGAGAGAGAGAGAGAGAGAGAGAGGAAAAATGAGCTAAAGAGAGAAGGAAGTTAAAGATTGAGGAGATACGAAGATGAATGACAAATAAAGTGGTAGACGAGATCTATTATAGAATGTTAAAATTAGCAAAGGGGTAAGTTCTAATGGCCCTTGAACAAAACACGATGGAGGCGAAATAATTTAAACGCTCACAATTACGTATCATAATTATTCAATGAATCAAATTCACTTAGGATGATTTAATAAATGAGTATTAAATTTTTTAATGATTCAAATATCTCTCAACTGCTATTTTAGCTGAGAATATATGCCCAAGCGTGATGTTGGCTCAAAACTTCACTCGACGAAAAGAAAATGTGATCAATGATGGAGACGACAAACTGCAAGCACAAGTTGATTAATGCTATTTATTATCGCGTATGTAACAGCCGGGAGCTTTTCGTATCTGGTTTTCTCCTTCTATGTATTCTGCTGCTGTATGGAATCCTTGAAATCCGCATAGGTTTCGTGGCATTTGAGAAGTGTTAGAACGTGAGGAGGAGATATAGAGAAGCAAAAGGAGGAGGAGGAGCAGCAGGAGGAGGAGGGGGAGGAGGAGGAGGAGGAGGAGGGGGAGAAGGAAGAGGGTGAGTGTGTTAGAAACTGGAATAGAACATCATCGCCCAGGCAATTGGATATGCAAGGACTCCACATGCTCGTGCAATTACGTCCCGCTAACTGCAGTTGGGCCTACTCCAACTGTAGTTACGTTACCCCCCTGCTACTACTTGGGAACAGTTGAGGCTGGGGGAGAGTAAGAGAGGGATTCAAGGTTCGCCAAGTTTCACATGACCGTAAGCTCTGCTTGTATATACACATTTATATACATCTGTACTTAACATATATGTATATATGTATATGTAGTAAAGCAGTACATATATATATGTTGTACTTGGAGGTTGATATCGTTATCACGTCATTCTATTGCCAGTAGTTGGAGGTGCGCAGTGTGTCGTTCCGAGTTTGCCTTACAAGCTTCGATTGAGCTTTCGCAAGCACAACAGAGAATAGAGAGAGAGAGTGAGAGAGAGAGAGAGAGTGGGGGGCAGGAGAGAGAGAGGGCAGGACAGAGAATTGATGCTATATAGAAAAAACAAAATTCTCTTTAGCCCTTTGAGAGAATTTTTTTTTTTCTTTTGCGCTCTCTCCTTCAAGTATTCCACAAACGCGATAGCAACAGCCACCATTTTTTCTGGAGGGTTACGGAAATGCTTGAAACGCTGATTCATGCTAAAAAATTGAAGTTCGCCCTGGCAAATTGATGGAGATATTCGTTCTCGAGGGAGCGTGATATAAAAAAAATGAAAAAAAAAAAAAACTGAGAGTTTTTTTTTGTTGTTTCGTTCAACTTGCACGAATAGTTTTGATTTTTCGAGCACGCAGAAGCAGAGAAAGAGGAATGAAGAGAATGTGTACGCGCAGACCGTGTGCTATACACAGGTGTGCCATGTAAATTGTGTACAGGGGGATATCGTAAGATAACGAGATACATGGATTCTCCATTGCAAAAAGAGTGACAGCTCTCTCGCTGAGCGCGAGAGAGCATGAGAGACGAAGGGTGTCGAGAGGGATATATGAAGAGAGCGGAGGATTCAACGGATAGCAATCGTACACTGCCCAATTCACTCGCACATACACACACTCACACACACGCATACACTCACTCACACACACGCACACATATAGAAATAGTAACAGACACGTTACAGAAAGGCGGGCAAGTTCGGAGCGGCCCAATTTCCAGTTTGTTGATAGCCCAATCCATCCACCACCGTGTGATCCACCCGCGTGTTTTTCGTCGACAGAGAGGAAAACTCATCCCGCAGTGTTCGCGTACTCGCGCCTTCTATCTACGTGTTGCGAAACGAACCGAAAGAGAGAGAGAGAGAGAGAGAGAGAGAGGAAAATCATTCCACGCTCTCTTTCAACCCCTTGCTTGATATATGTATATATGTTTACGTCAAAAAGGGTATAAAAGTCACGCGCACATACTATATCTCTCTATCCCACTCTGTATACGAGTTTCTATATATATATGAGCCAGCGAGAATCCAAACGAGCCCTCAATATATATATATATATATATATATATATATATAGCTCGAGCTAAAACTTGCCACGGGTGATTGACAATTTTTGCATTTTTTGTTGATTGCGTGAATCACCGAGTGATTCACGTCATGGCAAAAGG
>CAVLGY010000095.1:0-22153 GCA_963669185.1 Dyspetes luteomarginatus | reverse complement strand
AAAGAGAGAGAAAGAGGAAGAGAGAGAGAGAGAGAGAAAGTGAGAGAAAGAGAGAGAAAGAGGAAGAGAGAGAGAGAGGACGGGCCCTCTCAGATAACCACCGAGTCCATCTAAAAGCTGATGCAGCTACTAGATCTGATGCAGCTATGCGTTTCTCACGTTGGCATACCGTAAATTCTACGCGGTGCATATCGGAGATATTTCAGTGGTTATGTTCGCGGTTGGTGGCTGTCCGGATACCGGAAACGCAAACGCCCGGGCCTCGCCAGTAGAACTCGTGGCGCCACAGTCGCATCCATGAAAGGGCTACCAGGGCGGAGGGGAGGGCTAGGTCACTTAAGCATTGAGAGAGGTAGGGTAAGATTCTCCGAAGCGCCATGTATGTTGAGTCACTTATATTGGTACACGTCGCATATTTGCTTCGTTTTTCGTATGTTACGATATTTTTTATACGTCCGCGCATATATCGAAGATTGCACAACCATCGGAAAAACGATATTACGTACAGGTAAACGGCTGTGAAGGAACAACGAGGCAATAGAGTCCCGCAATATAGGTACATAACCGTGTATAAAATTCCAAAACTTTCACGTTACATGCTGATAAGCTTTTATCAGCTTGCTCTATAATCCCAGAGTTTCCGATATTTTCTGCTCGCAATATTTTATAAATATAATACTTTGCTCAGAGGAAATTGTACTAATTCTGTTTTAGCATAGCCCCCAATTTTTTGTACTTTCAAAAATTATTCCTATTTTTATTTGTATTTAAAATTCTCGCTTTTGTGCTTTTTGAATTTTCCACCAAAAAATTCGACAAGAAAATCGCCCCCCTCCCATGAAAAACCTTCGAATTAGTTTATTTTACATTTTTTTTCATAAGCATAGTGAAGAATTTTTCTTCATGTTGATTTTTATTCCCCATAATTTTAATTTCATTGCCCATTTTTTGATTTTTTCCTCGACGCCACTTTACAATTATTTTAATTTAATTCTTCAGTTTATCCTTACCGAACGCATAACTTTATTTCCCAAGCTCATAAAGCAGCTCTTTCATTTAGCAAATGAAAAATAATCCACAATTTTTCGCATTAAATTTGCTGTAGTAATGAAGTGTAGGACGTCTGACCATAACAGGCTCTCACTACTGAAATTCCTTTAATTTTTCTGGCTGACTTCTGCGTAGAGCTGAGACTCCGCAATATTTTTATATGTCCTTTCCATTCTCATTCGATGCCTTTTTGTCGTACATCCTTTCGTACTTTCATTCTTATATTTATATAAATAAAAATAAATATATATGCATATATACGATAAACAGTGACAGTTATAGGCAATTCCCCAGTGATTGGCCATCCCTATAGTAAAATCCTTTGGATAAAAAAAATACAGAGGGATGGCAATGACTGTTTTTTCCAGTGGGCAAGTGGCCAATCACTGTACAACTTATTCAATATGTATATACAACATTTACTACCTCCCAGGGGTTGTCCCTACGTCTCTGTCACCAACATACGGTAAGTCGGATGATGAAAGACGCTGCATAGACCGCAGTTTATATATATATATATATACATACATATATACACATATATATACAAACAACATTACACAGGCGACATGTTGTTGGGCACAGGATGTGGCAATGACACGACGCGTACCCAGCTATGCACTTATCCTTTATCCTGATCCCATACACGTTCCATGTTACTTCACTAGGGAGTCGATAAACCAGGTTAGCCTTGTATGGTTGAGTACACTGTATATATGTATATAATCCAAAGAGATATACACATAAATATATATCGAGGGCTTGGAGTTAAAAGGGCGTATCGAATGTATACATAAACGATACTTATACGACTTTCTCATGTAAAATAATTTACATGCCCATCTGCGTGTTACAATAAACCGTATACAGTACTAGATAGTCAATGAGGACACTGCGAAATGCAATAAAGACAAGGCCATGCGAGCGTGCAGCATTCTTCCTGTGCCATGCTAAGGTAAAATTTACGTAAACGATTTACGCAAACTCGCCCGTAAATCCGACATAAACGAGACTCACACAGACGAGTAACAATGAAAAACAAACAGACATGAAATATCGTTAAAAATAACATTCGGGGATCGACAAAAATGCTAGGCATATGACAGGAGAGATGGACATGTATCATAATTTTGCAACATTTTTACTCCTGACTACAAACCATCGAATATGCTTCAGCTCGTTGGGAATATTTAATTTTTGGCTCTCTCAAGTCTGATCGATCGAACTGCAATTTAGCACGTTATCAAAACAATTGCTGCTAATTATTTTATAATAAAATTCAATGACTTAATTGAGATTTTATGAGATATTTTTTTCTGGAAAAATTACGAGAAATCGAGCATCGAGGGGCTGAAATTTTTTCAAATTAGATACTTGAAATTTTATTAAATTTTTCATCGAGCCATGGGAGATTGGTCACAATGGCCGTTTTGAGAAACGTTGTTGGGTACCCAGTAGGGAATTATTCTCAATTTCCTGACAATAGGTGAATTCAGGTCAGAGCTTGGGTTACGGTATTTCTTGCACAATGCTATATACAAGTTTTGTAGTAGTGATTATATATATATATATATATATCTATATCTATCTATCTATCTATCTATCTATATATATATATATATATATATATATATATATATATATATATATATATATATATAAAGAGGAATATGGCCGAGGATTTTGCGGCACGTATAAAGCCCTTATATATTTCCTTCGTACTCGAGTCGATGAGAGTTTGCTGCACTCACGATTTTCCCCCCTGGGTCGCTCATCAACGCTTCTCGTTTCTCGTCGCGAGCTCTGCATGCACCAGGTGCAAACACGCGATAGAGCCAAGAGAGCGTTGATAGTACATACGTACGCCATCCTATATACTATATATATATATATATATATATATATATATATATAGTCGATGCGTGTGCCACAAACAGGCTGAAATGTTCTACCATCACCCAGATGATCAATTATATTACCTCTTGAATCAACCCTCTTGTCGAGAATTATCCATGAATGATAAACATAAAATTGAAATGTTGAAAAATCAGTAGACCTGCAGCGATGCAGGTCTCCTTATGACGAATAATTATAAATAAAATTAATATTCTAATAGCAAAATTCGAAAAAATTAATTTAAATTTAAATTAAATTGAGATTATAATCAAATGAAATATTGAGTCTTCAAGGTGATTTAGATTAAATTGAAATGATCGTCATTTGAGAATCGCCATTTTGAGATCCCAATATGTACACGTGTCACTTTCCGATCATCCCAATAATTTTTTTCGCTATTTAAATTACATTTGTCAATATAAATAAAAATCAGACACGGTCCAGATTTTTTACCCCTTTGTATGAGTAACCATTGCTTTATTCTGGTGTCCTAAATCATATTTCCCAGATTTAGGTATTACGTTGAAGAAACTTAGACTTGGTACGTTGCAGGAAATGCGTCTAGCTGGAGTATTCAATCATCGTCACGTTACTTTGGCAAATTGTGTATAACTTTCTCGTATAAATATAGTAAGACGACAGGGGGAGAGAGAGAGAGGGAGAGAAGAAGGGGGTGAGAGGGAAAGATAGAGAGAGAGAAGGAGAGAGGGAGAGAAGAAGGGGGTGAGAGGGAAAGATAGAGAGAGAGAAGGACAGAGGTAGAAGGGTGAGAGGGAAAAATAGAGAGAGCGTATACTCTGTTTAGTTTGCTTACTTAACACTTAAGTACGTTCGAACTCTCACTTTGTATGTGTGCATGCTTAACGTTGCGTTGTTTCGTACGATCTCTTCGGTGGCTTTTCTCTTTCATCTATATTATGTGTGCGGTGTTTGTCCTCCGTCTGTTTTCCCCCATGATATTTCAGGCGGCTCGAGTCTCTTCAAGTCTCACCGAGCACTTTCATGGAGAACGATAACGACAAGAAGCACGCGATATATATTAAACCCTCCCTACTCCCTTAGTTCTTGACGTTTCTCCCGGTACACCACAAAGTTTTAATCATCAGGGGATGATAAGTAATGAATTCTAGTTCATTATTACTTTCGGCCTTCTTATCGTCGTCGTCGTCGTCGTTGCCGTCGTTTGTTTCGCTCCAGTTTTGCGTCATCCTCTCATTCCGGCGGAAAATTGGCCCTCTGTTTGATTTTAATTACCGTTATATCGCGTCACGCGAAAGCGAGGCCAAAGCGAGTGCGATCGCTCGGTCGACGCTAAACGAACCGATGCGTGTGTGCAGCGGGATCGAAAAACGTTTTCAACGCTTCGTTTAAGCTTTCGTAACATCATATATATATATATATATATATATATATATATATATATATACCATTCGGTTATTGGAAAAATTTGTCACTCGTAATAGAATGGAAATTCGATAAAGCGTTTTATACAGTAACCCGAGCAGAGTGTTTCGCTTTTTCCTTCGATATCACACTTCTGTTTCTCCTGTTATTGTCACAGTGAGATGTAGATATATGCTGCATGCTTCTCCTGTCCACCCAAACTCTCTCGATCTTTTTACACGAGTCTCAGTATTGAGAATATCGTTCCTACATATAAATAGGTACATATAGTGCAAGCTCAGTTACAGCCTGCCCGTTTATTATTTGCTTTCTCATCCCCACCATGTACTCTGCATCACGCCCATGCCGATTAGCCCCGCCCATGTCTCAGCGCAGTGAGCTTCTGCGCAATTTTCTCCCCACTTTTTTCAGCGAGAGACTCTACGATTGGCTCGCGTGAAATTCGTGGAGAGGATCTTGGATTTTTCTCGATACAGAATTCGTGCATCAACAGAATTTTTACTGTATTTCGAATACCTTCTTTTCTAGTCTGCTGAGGCGTAGCTGTTCTCGTTACTTCACTCGCGGCTCTCTGCATCCTGTCGTGTGCTCTTGACGTAACACCATACACAGAACGAGATGAGAGATCATTCTCTCTCTCTCTCTCTCTCTCTCTCGATTCGCTGGGTCACCTTACGTAGAAGCGACGTCGACGCGACGTGTCGTCTACGTCGTTTCTTTTCTATACTCCGTTTATGCTATTTCCACTTTCCTCTTAGTTTTATTCGTTTTTTTTTTATTATTATTTTGCCATCGCATTTCGACCCCTGGAAAAATCCAACATGTCGCTCTCTCTTCCTCCGAGGAGTGACAGATATCCCGATCGTTGACAGCCGTTGAAATCTCGCGAAAGACGGATGCCTCGACACACTTATGTATTATGCGAGTGCGTGGGTGTCTGTGAGTTTGTAGATTTCAACGTTTCAGCAGCGCTCCTTCTTGAAAGACAGAAAATGGGGTGGGTTGGAACGTGAAAAGGACGAAAGAAGAACGAAACATATCGAGCGTTATCATCCGCCATCTTCGTCGTTCTAAGATTGATGAGGGTTCGAACATTCTCCATCTCTCTCTGTCTTTTTTTTTCTCCCCCTCGTTCCACTAATACGATATAGCATATGCTACTTTTTTCTACCATTTGTAGAAAATTCCTCAATACCTGTACGCGTTTTCATGCCATTTCACACTCGCTTATACATTATGGCGATGGCTCGCATCAAAAATCTAAACAATGTAAAAAGTAAAACTTTCTCTCTCTCTCTAATCAATTCGCTCCAGCACCTCATGTGGACTATACGTTGAGGTTTTGAAAACTTTTTAACAATTCTAGTATCCTCCCCTATCATCGTGACCGTCAGACTCGAAAGATATATTGCTTTTCGTTTTCGTATATAATCCATTCGCGCACGACTGCAGACGAGGGCGTGGAGGCTTTTCGTCGTTTCTTCATTCGTTCAAATATACGTCCATTTTTGGAAGCACATTTGGGACACTCGCATGGATGCGTATAAAACCATGGGTGAAAGCGTGTGAGAGAGTTTTCATGCTGCCACAAACTATGTATGTTGGAAGCAAAATTTGTGTGGACAGAAGCAGAGAGGGATCATAAAAGGGTCACGTTTGGGAACTCGCGTCACCCACACTAGTGTACGCCGAGGGATTTTTACACGTGCGATGATACGCAATTTCGTTTATCCTCATCACATTTTTTTTTGGTTTGTTTTTTTTTTTCCTGTCGGTTTTAGTGCACGACCAGTTTGGTAGGCATGTTTTTTTATGACAAACTTGCGAATTTTTCTCTGTCATGGCTCATTGGGTCCAGCTGGGCCGAAAAATACGTATATCCACATATATATATATCAAAAACGTTTGAGGGCCAAATGGATATGAGTATTTTTTTCCTCCATATATCTTACCGAATGGTCACTTAGCGAGTCCAATGATCGGATGTAACGGGGTCATTGAGAAAACTTATTGGCAATGCAACATCTGGTGGTCTGGAGAACCAACGTGTAGAAAATGGTCGCATGGCAATTTTATTACCTTTTTTTTTGCCGACTGCCAGTAATGATAATTACAGTTATGGTAATCAGAATTTTATCATTTTTATAATTGACACCAGGAAAACAGGATTTATGCGAGAGAAATCGCAAAAAATGTTAAACGGAACGAAGGCAAGTTGATTTTTTTAAAAAGGATATAGGAGAATCCTGAATCTTATCTGGCAAGTGGAGGGTTTGCCTTAGCTCGTTTCGTCCTAATGTCTCGTACCACGAGCACGTTCATAACTCGCTGCCAGCCTATCAAGTTTCACATGGGCCATTTTTTTTTCCAGGTGGTACACCCGTTTTTCCTCGTACTTATGCTGACCTCACACTACTGCATAATAAATATTATTGCACACACAGTGTGGATCTTGTCCCCAGTCGTACCCGGGGGTAGTCCCGTTAAATGTTTCCCTATTCGTAAAAAATTTTGCCAACGCAACGCTTCCCAACGAACGTGAAATTATCGTACGTGACGATCCTCTATCCGCCCAATACGCATACTCGACAGCTGGAATAAACTCAGAGATCCCCGCAGAGTTTACACGCAGTTTACTGCGATAGGTGTTATACTCAAAGTGTATTGGTGTTGGGTGAACGACAATTTTTTTTTTCCAACTCCCTGATGTATTTTAAAACGACACCATCAATTCGGTCCACGTGTTATTACACCGCGGAGGGTAGCTTTACGTTTTGCGTGTCGATGGCCCTTACGGTACCTCAGCGATTTCCCTCGTCCGAGAGACCTGGATCGACATGGAATTCCATTGGAATACCATGAAGAAGCAAATTCGGCGTTACACACCTGGATCTCCGCTCCTCGTTTTCCCTTCAGGATCTCGTAACACGTCTATATCATGAAAAACCACTCGAGGTTTGTTTGACACGTTTATCAACGAGGGAAATGACAAACTCCACCCATATACCATCTGTCGGATAAATTTTAATCACTTTCTGCCAGTCGTCTGTCCAGAATTTCATTTTACAAGTGACCTCATTCAGTATGAAATCCGTTGTTTGCCTTCTACCATACGAATCCTTCCCCTGCATATTCAACTCTGGCATAATGATTTTTGTACGCAAAATTATTTGTTTGTACGGCCATAGCTCGCACATACCAGTCGTACATAATCTACATATACCTGATATACACATACCCACAGCTTTATGTACAAGTAACACATGTGCATATGAGAAAGTGATCTACGATTGTTGGCTGTATCTACACACATCTTGGGGAAATGTGTGGATACCGTCTGGTGTATGCAGGATTGATGGTAATGCATGAACACATGCGGTGATGGAATATTTGCACGACACACAGACAAACAATCATTGGCATCCTCCAGAGTCCAGATCTGGTGGCTGGGTCCCCCTGGTACAGCTGATGCCATATATGTATACGGAGGACCAATAGTCCCAAAACACCGTCAATGTAGCCAAAATACATAGAGCCCCTTCCTGATGGGGGTATAGGGATCCCTCAACTGTTTCCCACCACAGAATGATAAAACGATCAATGATTGTGTCCCAGTTTGGTTGTCCGGTTAGCCCCGTTTTGGTGCTCTCCTCTCTTCTGTTACGCAGTCCCCGTTACACATTTGTACTTTCTCTCTCTCTCTCTCCCTCTCACTCTATACGAGTTTGCTGGTCTGCCGTTTGCATTGTCTGGATGATAAAATGATGTATGATTGTGTCCGTGTGAGTTTGTAGCCCCCAAGGCTTGTGTTGGGGCAAACAAGAGGGGTGGGTGCTAGAAGGGTGTGCAGCCTGGTGAGTTAGTCCAACGATCCGCGAGAGCACAAGCAGCAGCAGCCAGGAAAATGACAACGGGGCTTTTCAGTTTGTCAGTATGTGTTGGTGGAAGTAACTTGTGTGTGCTGGGCTTTGGACGAGTGCTCACCAAAACGATTGTACGAATGAGGGTTGGAACATGTGGAAGAGCCAGGAAAACAAGAGAGTCAGATGGAAAAAGAGAGAGAGGGAGGGAGAGAAAGGCATTTGGAAAAGCGAGTAAGGGTGAGAGAGGGATTGAGGACGCGATACGGTAGAGAGTCCCAGGCGATGTTAAATGGGTTTGCGGTTGCTGACGTCGGGACAAGAAATACTTTATTGATATTACAAAAGGGAGGGACCCTAACACGGCCAGTATCTCGCCTACCCTTGTCGAATGGTGGTGACTATACCCGGGAACTGGCACTTCTTCTTCCTCTTCTTCTTCTACCTCTTCTGCGGCTTCTTCAGCTTGTTCTTTGGCTGCTTCTCAAATTCTCCTTCCCATGTTTTTCTCTCATGAGCAAGAATAGAATACCAGTCCGCAATTCTCCCATTTCCGTCTACCCTCGAATCACAATTCTCCGAGAATCTTCCATGTACATTGACTTTATCAGCAATCACTATAGGACATTTCTCTTTTCTCACCACAATTCTTCACTCAAGACTTAATTATTACTTCGTGGCTATACCTCCGTCCTATATAACGCATACAGGAAGCCCTCCAGCTATTTTATTATCCATCAATTCCAGACCGTTTACCCGGAAGCAGCAGATATAAAAAAAAAATTGTATCAGTCACCTGTCCTCATTGATACTCTTTTGCACGGATTTATTTCTAGACCAGTTGATCCACATTTGTCACATTTTTCATTCCATTGTTACAACGATATAAATATTCAAGGAAATCGTCTGCTAGTCGATTTTGATCCTCATGCACCACGAAAATTTTTCCGAGTTACTCAAATATTTATACCGAGTAATTCAATCACTGACGATTCTCAAGTTCATTCGTCAATATTTCCCTGATTATTAGACAACTATTTTACACATACTTAGTAAGGAAAAAATTATATATTTTTTTATCCTTCGATTTGAATATCATGAGTATAAAAATTTCGATCTTTTACATCGTCAATTTTGAAAGACAGTGTGAGGCGGTATGAGACCTTTAACGAGGGGAGATAAAAATCGCTAGTTCTACAAAGAGTGCTCGCGTTCGAGCGATGTGAAAGGGGGGGAGGGGAGACTATAAATTTTCATGAGAATCGACTTTCGTTCGACGTACAAAGTTAGCATGAAGCTACCCTCTAACCTCCACCGTTCACCCCTGGAGTGCAAGTGCACGAGGTTAGTAGAAACTCATTATAACCCCGAGAGCTTTTGGAAGAACGACCAATGGTGGTGTGGCTTAATCGACCTATTGGCAATTCCGGTACGTATCTACCATAACGCATCTAACTAACCGCCTATCCTCACGTCGTTTCGTAACTCCACCCCGGATCGATCGTGACCGAGGTCTCGATTACTCGTGATTAACGCGGTACACTCCAAATCTCTCACCAACCCCCTTTAGAGCTATACACACACACACATATATATATATATATATATATATATATATATATATATATATATATATATATATATACGTATCTTGAGTCCCAAATCTGACTTCGCAAGGGTTAATTAGCCTCTCGCTCACTGCAATTATTCGCGAGATTACTTCATTTCCATGATTCTATCTTCCGTATTATTAACCCTTTCTATAGGGGAGAAATTCTGTCCATGCTTATTAATAAATTATTTCTCGATTTTTCGTTTTCTCTGTTACTAAATTTTTTTGGAATTTTGGGTCTATGAAAAATAATTTATTCATTATTGAAAAAAATTGTTTCTGTTTTTAGATAAATTTCCAAATATTTTTTTGTTCTTTGTGATTTGCGTCGAGGCAATATGACACACGGACGGATGGTAACAAATCGCCCTCCCTACTACTTTCTCCGAGACTGTTAATATTTTTTGGATAAAAGCAAAACTGATTTTCAAGCGTCTGTTATATATGTAAAAAAAAAAAAATATTTTTTTACAGATTTTTTGATGTCCGAAATATCAACTGTCAGCACCACGTGGGTATCGCACATCCCCTTGATGAATTTTTTGTTTAAACGCGATGAATTTTTTTTTTTTTTTATTCCTTTGCACACGTTAAAATTTTCATCAGCTTTTGTCGGTGGATTATGCTTTTTTGAGGGAAACATTTCGGGAATAAAAAAAAAAGTAAAAAAATCTCAAAGGCAGCGGCTATTATCGCATCAGGCAATTTGGACGTGTTACGTTCGAAAATGTATTTTGGCGCTTTTACAGTACACGGAAAAAAAAGCAGTTAAATGTTAAACGTGATCAAATAATAATATTCAGCAGCACAATTTATTGTTTCAAGCTCACAGCCCCGTTCAATTTATCCATATCGGCGATTATTCTCTTGTTCAAATATTTATTTCATCGCGCTGTGTGTGTTCGCACAATACCGATCTTTCGACGAAAATCTTTCCATTACATTTATTCAAATGTTACAATAACGAGTTTGGCTTATTTATTCTGGAATACGACACGAATTATATTGCGATAAAATCATTCACCGTGAAAATTCGTTATCTTTTTTAACAATTAAAAAAAATATTATAAACATTTACCTATTGATAAAAATAAGTAAATTAAAAAAATAAATATTTAAATATAAATTTTTGTCACACTCGTAGCTTTTCATATTGAAATATTTTTCCCAATGAACATTGTTAGCATGACGAATAGTACTTACCACTTGAGATTCTTCTCAACAATCGACAATTTTCTAATTTTTTAGTCGCTCAATTATTTATGACGAAAAGTAGAATTTTTCTGGAATATTATTCCAATAATATGGCCATGGCACACTTTTTATCGACATCGAGTAATACACGATTCATGAATTCCCACGCTCGATACATCGACCCAATTGAGAATTTCACATACTTCGACAATATATTTATTTATGTACGAAAATATATGACAAATCGTGATACGAAAAATACGAAAATATGAAAAAAGAAAATGCTTGGATCAAGTGTATCCATAGAAAGATAGACTGTCAAAAAAGATATTATGTCGACGACGATTCTCGAAGATAAAAAAAAAAAAAAAAAAAAAAAACTTTATATACAGACGAGAGAATTTTTTTCATTGCCGATATCTATCTAGGCCTTTGCTTGATGTTCCCCATATATCTATTAAAATGTATATCCGACGACAGGTTTTTTATACCCTCCTCTCATCTCCCCCGAGTGTGCTTTCATATTTTCCGACCGGCTGAGCCTATACAACTCCCCGGGCCATTCATTTTTCCGAATTTTATTACATCGTGCCAATAACTACGCACAGAGAGATTAATAATCAAATTGTGTACCTTTTTTTTTCGAAATAATTTCGTTTTTTCACCTCTCGTTCAAAAAATAAAAATCCCATCCATCATTCGTTTTGGTGAAAATGAAATTTCCTTTTTACAAATAAAACGAAGCTTGTCGATGGGATTTATCATTGTTGAGTAACGAATCAGAAATATTTCGTTAAAATGCGAACAGCTCGCATAATCGTCGTGAAACAAAAAAAAAAGGCAAAAGTGTAGACGAAGAGAGAGAAAAAATGCCTCGATCATGAATTATCCTGTGTGCTGATATATTTAATAAAAAGTTATTTATCTTGAAACTGCTCCTAATATGGACCACCACGATATTTCAGTCACAGATGATCCAGCATGGCTCCATTTTATTTTTTCTCCGTAGCATAGAAACCAAAAATTCATGTATCAGTTCAATGTGTCCATATCCATGTCCTAAATGCAGTTAAATTTAATTATGTCGAACTGCAATTTTTCTATAACTTACGTAAAAAAACACAATCTAACTTATTTACCATAAAGCAAATAGGATAAATAGAACCAGTATAAATTTATTTCGCCAAATTCACAAATATAACAATATAACAATAATAATATATATTATTATTATTAATCTGAATCAAATTAATTTTATTTGACCTTAATTAATTTGGGTACGGTCAAATTTATCATCACATTTAACTTAGTGTGGATGAAGCTAAAGCTTGAAGGTCAAAAAAACGATTAGGGGATGATGGGTGAAGTTTATTATCGGCAGGCTTTAGTTCATCATTATAGGCTTATGCGAGGGTCTACAGACGACATATTAACCCCTTGACTGTGAGTGACACATACAGGAAAAAAGTCATGCCCACTTATGCGTTATGAGACATCGCCACACTGCGAAGGGGTTAACAGTCTTTATGTATCCTTGACTGTTATATGAAAAAGAAAAAATCGAAAAAAATTGCTGACTTTAGTCAGCAATAGTAATAATATTCTTCATTTTGGCCACTATTTTATTTCTTCGATGTAGGTATTCGTCGTGTATAAAATATCGACATTTATTATTAAAAATTATCGTTTTCAGTTTCAGTTTCGATGAGATCGATAATGGTGTCCCATGTGAAAATTTCCATAACCCAAATCGCAGAATATTACAGTGCAAAATGAACGTCGAATGAAACAAAACTGAAGAATTTAAGTTTGGCAACGTCCACAGAGAAAAGTTCCATTGAACATTCCTCGCTCGGTAGAAATAACGTGACGACATTTACCATTTTTATTATACGAAAAAAAAAATAATAATTTAACGCCCTCAAGTTAATTACATGAAAATTCATTATTCTTATTTATTATATATATATATTCAAATATTCTTACCAGACATTTCTAATTTCTCACAGTTTATTTATTTATTTTCATTTGTATTATTTCGACGTATTGGATTTTTACGACCCTTCTCTTTTTTCCCTCATTCATTTCAGTATAGACGTCATTGTTTTTCATTCTGCAGCCCCTTCGAGAATGCATCATACATATATATATATATATACATGTCATACACATGGCAGTTTCAGACTCATGGAATTAGGATCAGGGATATGTGACAAAAAATATTTGATCGCTCGCTGGCTCTCTCTCTCTCTCTCTCCCTCTTTCTCGATTCTCATGTTGGTCGTTGATATTGAATAAATATAACAATACGAAAAAGGGACAAAAAAATCCACACACAAATCGAGATAAACGATGGAAAAACGGTTACGGTTGAACGCGATCGATCGTGACCTGGGTAACGATGACCAGTGATCACAGAGGGGAAACTCGTCCCATTTCCTGCTTTATATACAACGATTTTTCCACAAAGCACTATTGAGGATATCCACCAAACTACCCCCCCACCCCTATTTTAAAACAACTTGAAATAAAATGATTTTACGACGCCATTTTACACTCGCAGTTCTCTCGTGAAGTTTCGTCGACACTGGTTGGATCTCATTCCCCTTAATGTCTGGCGATATAACCAACTCGACAAAGTTGCCCAATAATAATGTACAAAATGGAAGGGCATTATTGGTCTTTTTTTCCTTGGCAGAAATCCGAAACGCGGATTTGCCAAAAACTCAATTGGCGAAAGTGGAAAAAGTTCTTCATTGATATTTCTCTAACGCAGCAGGAAATGTGCAGCACAAATAAGAATTTTTATCGGTTGTAGAGATTCGATTTTCTTTGAGTGAGAAAATCCAATGAGGAACTTTCAACCCCCCCCCCCCCCCAACAAAAAGAATATTTATTCAAATATATCCAAAAATAATTTAAATAAATCTTGATGATTAAATAAATTTTCAATTCTCCTCAATGAATTTTCATTAACTTTCGATAAAAAAAAAAACAAAAATAATTGACACCAAATACAAAGTGTTGTTAAATTTATTTCGAAATTTTTTAATCGTACAAGATGCCATGCGGAGTCTTGACTTTTCGTCCTCGAGTCACGAGAGTCGGGGAAAAGTTTACAAAGCACCGGAATTAAAAGAAATTTCATCGGGGTATGCCAGAGTACGACAACGAGCTATTACGATGATGTCTACCCCGTCATCAGCCGAGCCAATAAAAAGACTCCATAAAGTTTCTCCGATATGTCAATCACGTTTTCCCTTTGGCCTTTCTCGCGACTCCTTGTGCCCAGCTTGCATGACATATATATACGCCACAGGCCTCTGGATATCTTCAAGTCATAAAAGGGAGGAGAGAAGTTCGTTTTGAGACTGGCCAGAAAATGGGAGAACAAAAAGAGAGAAGGGCGAGAGAAGTAGATAGAGAGAAAGAGAGATAGGAAGAGAGAAAAAGTGCGGGGGGTGGGGGGGGGGGAGTGAAAGATAACTGGTAAATATAGGATAAGGAGCAGAAAGGAAGAAACAGGGAGGAGAGAACAGATAGCGATGAGGTAGTGGCAAAAGGAAGATGTTGAGGAAAAGCGGACTGCAGGCAACCAATTGTCTCTGCAAGTGGAAGAGAGAGATAGGGAGAGAGAGAGAGAGAGAGAGAGAGAGAGAGAGAGAGAGAGAGATAGGGAGAGAGAGAGAGAGAGAGAGAGAGAGAGAGAGAGAGAGAGAGAGAGAGAGAGAGAGGGAGAGGGAGAGAGAGAGAGAGAGAGAGAGAGAGAGAGAGAGAGAGAGAGAGAGAGAGAGAGAGAGAGAGAGAGAGAGAGGTAGAGAGAGGGGGGGGGGGGAGGTAGAGAGAGCAAAGTGCATGGCTAAACTTTTAAACTCGATTTAAAACTGATTAAAGTTGGTGTGCTCATATATAGGCGCAAGAGGGATGCATTGCAAAACGCGCACTTCCCTGCTGCTACTCAAATCCCAGCTTGTTCCACCCTTCTCTCCTTTGCCACCGCCAACGTTTTCTCCCTAGGACAACATGTCCTGGTTTTCATACATATTTCATAGATAATCCAGAGACACCACAAGAGCCCGTCGGTCGTTGCGACGTTTTTTCTCTCACAAAACGAGCCAAAACACTTTTTTTGCACCCCCTCTCTCTCTCCCTCTCCCTCTTTCTCTATCGCTCTCTCTCTCTCTCTCTCTCTCTTTCTGTTATACGCGCTCGTTCTATATCTAGACTTTTTCGAGAGATAGCGTAGCTCCAATGAGCCCGAATTATCAAAAAAGTCTCAGGGGATCCTGAGAAATATTTATTTGAAAGAGTCTCGCGAGGGATGGAGTACGAAATTTGAGAAAAAAAAAAATTCTAAATTAGGATGAATGGTTATTAATCATTGTGGAGAAAAAGTTTTAAAAATGTAATTTATTTTGAAGAGTTGAGATTAATTAGATGTAAATATATTCTCTCAGAATGAATAATTATCCTTCTTAAAATAGCTATTCATAAGCAAATTATTTCGATTTTTTTTTTTTATGATATATATATTTTTATAACTTCTCTGAATTGAAAATTGTGTTAAAAAAGTATCCAAATGTGCCACCGTAATTAAGTTCAACGAATGGTGCCAATTGTTTATTAATATTACACGAAAAAAAAAAAATTAACATATCACAATTTTTTTTTAAATACTTTTATACTTGGTATAAAAATTATTTTACCTTAACTATTAATACTCTAAAAAATAACTATCAGAATAAATCCTATTTCAAATAGCTTTTATTTTTTTTATTTTTTATTTCCTATCAGGATAATAACAATCAGAATAAATCCCATGAAAAATCTATTTCGAATAGCCTTTATTTTAATGTTTTCTAATTCCTACTAATACCATTAACTTAAAATGGGTTTAAAAAAAAAAAAAAAAAAACATCTAAAACATTAGCTGGGTATAAACACGTGACAAGGATCGTTCGTGATCGGTTTTGTGCGAGAATCTGCGAGGGAATTATCACTGCTTTTACGCTACTTTTGCAGGTGTCCGAGAGTTTAAACCTCCGCTAAGACACGTCAGCAAAATCGAGAGGGGCGAGAGAGAGAGAGAGAGAGAGAGAGAGAAAGCGGGTCATCTCTCTAATCTCGGTGGCAGAGAAACGAGATTGGAGCAAAGTCCGCGAAGCGAGCAAGCGGAAACGCAGCACAGTGAAAGAGGAAAGCAGGCTGAGAGAGAGCAAAATCGGGAGAGGAGAGAGAACATCAGTAACAGCAGCAGCAGCAGCAGCAGCAGAAGTAGCAGCAGCTAGCCAGCATTTCGGTTGCCGTCCAAGCGTTCCGGTAATCTCCTTCGAATCTCTCCTCCCCTATATAACATCAAATTAACTCTCTTTCACCCTCTCCTCCCTCCCTTTTCCCCCTCTTACTATCCTCAACTGCCCTCGAACTCAACCCCTTCTTTACCACATTTCTCCCCATTCAACTTTCGCCCTTGCCGTTTCACCCTTTTCCTCCCTCTCTCACTTCTCATTCGCCCTATTCTTCATCCCGGCAGCGTCCATCTTCCTATACATGCCATATATATATATAGAGAGAGAGAGAGAGATATATATATATAGAGAACAGTGTGAGGTATATATATATATATATATATTTATATATATACCTCACCCTGTTCTCTATCTGTCTTTCTCACCAACCCCTACGTGGCTTTCCTCAATCTTTCTCTTTCACTCTCGCCCTAATTGCGCCCGTCGCATCACACATCCAGCATCCACCCCTCCCAAGTTCATTTTCCCTCCTTTTCACTTCCCATCGGCCCAACTTTATTTTTTCCTTCTTGCTGCCACGGATCTTTTTCGTCCTCCATTTTCAGCTCTGTCGTATCTCTCTCTTTCTATCTCGTTCGCTACCTGCCACTGGCGGGATTTCCTATCAGTGACGGAAGTGGCTCGATCCTCGTTCCAAATGAAACGTCATCCGCGTAAATTCCACGAAACCTTTCTGTCTGTCTGTCTGTCTGTCTGTCTCTCTCTCTCTCTCTGTCATCCAATTCGTGTTTCACCGCGAATATACGTGATTAATCAGATCGCCTCTTCTGTTCAGGATCTCGATTTTATCTTATCGTTGTTTTGTTTTTTTTTTTATTTTTTTCCATTCATCCTTTGATACCATTTTTTTTGCCAACTTTCACTTTCTTTTCACTTTCACTAGAAGAATATTAAATATCTCGTGGAATATTAAATTTTTTAAAACTTCTCGGCCAGCGTAAAGAATTTTTTATTTTTCCCTCCTTGAGGAAATATTTTTATCGCAAAATTCGCGTACAAAAATTATTCCCATTTTTCAACAATAACTCGCAATTGATTTTTGAAATCATCGACGGAAAATAATAACATGCATGGAAATATATATTCTGAAATATATAAAATTTTGCGATTATGTATATCCGTCAAATATATTTCAAAATATATAATTTTTTATAGCTTTTATATTTTATATATATTTTTCGTGTATTTTCTGCGTATTTATTATTACCATGGGGTGGGGAGGGGGGCTATGGCAAAATGGGTAAAATACTTTTATTTAATCTTTTGGAAATTACAATATTTGTTTTCCATAAAATATTTTATGTTCTTATAGGGTTGTCGTTGTGAATATCACCAATTTTTATTCTCTTTTCTGCTCTGGCAATTTCACGTTCTTCCACTTCACTTGTCAGACTTCAGCTACACTCCTGCACCAGTAAAATCCTTCGCTCTGAATGCTCGTATTTGTAACCACGTGCGGTAAGCACACTGAGAGAGAGAGAGAGAAATAGAAAGAGAGAGAGAGAGAGAGAGAGATAGCTGGTTCGAGGGTTTGTTCGTCTGTGTGTTTTGACCCCACATATGCCCGCTGCTGGACACCCTTCAGTTTCGTATAAAACAGCCAAAGGGAATTTTCGAGTTAAAGTTTTGACTCATATCGAGTAGTTGGTATTTCATTAAATTTTCTGGACCAAATTTTTCCACTCTGAGGAGATGAAAAATCATTATTATATTTAAGGGCAAAAAAAAAAAAAATCCATTGAGCCAAGGAGAGTGACAAGATAATTGAAAATATAGCTAGGAGAATATATTTTTTTTTAATTATTATTTTTAATCAATTATTGGGCTTATCGAGTATTATTCGAGCAGATTGTAAAAAAAAAGGAGCAGGGATAAATTGATCGACCCTATCTGCCTTTTAGAGAATTGTTTCAAGTGTCTATTCCTCCTCGTTTTTTGACGTCACGTGACTCTCGAGTTTTTTAATTCAAATAGCCGAGAGATATTTTCGGAGTAAAAAATTTTAACTCACCCAGCAGTTGGTAGGCAAAGTGTATGAAAGTGCAAATATTAAAAATCTCTCGGATTGAGGGCATGAGAAAATATTTGAAGGGACAAATTTTTTGTTATTTACATTTATTCGAGAGGTGACAAGTGACTTTTGTCACTTGTCTCCTCGAATTAAAAAATAATGGCTCGAAGAATATTTATCTTGGATTAAAAATGTTTAATTAACTATCGAGTTCAGTCGAGTGTTATTCGAGAAGATTTTACAATGAAACAGGGATATTATTCATCGAATCTCTCCATCTCTCTTTTTGCCAAGAATTTAGGGAAGTAGTACTTGAATGTGCGGCAAGATGAAACACAGTTCAAGGTGATGCTCTCCTCTTGATACAATGAGCAGTTTCCAAAGCATCCCTTGGTTCACATTGCACTTCCATCTCCTCCGTTGACTCCTCTCTCTCTCTCCCTCTCTCTCTCTCTCTCTCTCTCTCTCTCTCTCTCTCTTCGCCCTCTCTCTCTCTCTCTCTCTCTCTCTCTCTCTCTCTCTCTCTCTCTCTCTCTCTCTCTCTCTCTCTCTCTCTCTCTCTCTCTCCCTTCCTCTCTCTCTCCCTCTCTCTCTCCCTCTCTCTCTCACGAGGAGGTAGCAGCTTGCTCGATGAGACCCTCGTCTTCACAAGCTGCTGTAAATTCCACGCCATGCTGCTGTTGGTGGTGGACACGACACTGTGGCCTTTTGATTTATGCTCCATGGCAGAAATAATAAAGAGACTCTTTCGCCAATTAAATTAGCTGAAAAATAAAGTGGAACTTATGAAGGCACATCAAAGGTTGAAAAATAATGAAAAAGTTGGAGTAATAATGACAAAGGCTTGAATGAGAGTGCAATAAATGAAGAAGGAAAAAAGGCAGAAGAAAAGGAAATGAGACAGGAAGGGGATGGATTCATCTATGCCGGTGATGGACTGAATAAAGAATTTTTTTTCTTCATTCTCCATCCGAATGAATATCCGTGTCTTGGAGTTGGTTCAGGAATTTAAAGAGAGAGAGAGAGAGAGAAAGAGAAAGAGAGAGAGAGAGAGAGAAAAAACTCCTCTCATCTCGCGAGATATGAAAATATATGGTAGGGGTGCAGGAGGTTGAGAATTCTCGAGCGATGATAGCCAAGAAGGAAAATGACGAAGGGGGCGCAAGGATATGCAACGACGTGAATTGAATACGAATTATTGAATGCGGAACATCATGGAGTATATTTTTTTCACATCATATTTTCTCACGTTACGCAGCACTGAAGGAAAAAGTATTTTTCGCTTTTTCGGAAAATTGAATTAGGGGATGATTTTTTTTTCTGTCAATAGCGATGAATAAAGACGTTAGGACGATAGGCCAGAATATTAGCAAAACAATTTTATCGACCCAACAAGAAGGGAAGGAAAAAAAAAATCGAACGACATGAAATAAATGTAGGAGGCAAACAGAAGAGGGCTCTAAAGATTCGGGTTGGGGTGAATCGGCAAAATTTTATCTCTCGAGGTGGCAAGAAAATATACGCAAAAATTGGATGAGTATAAAAGGAAGGTGAAAAAAATAAGAATATTATGATTAAAAGAATAAACAATTACCGTCGTGGATGAACAAAGTGAGGAACGGAGACGAAAATTAATTTGAAAAAAAAAAAATCAGAATAAGAGGAAAAAGGATGCAACGTTAACACCCTTCTGGCACGGTTCGGATTAATTTCTAAGAGAATTAGATAACAGGTCGTGGATATAAGAATGAGACAGTGGCAAAGCAGAGAAGATCGAAAAATGAGAACTAGCAGAAATAAAAAGAGTGATAGATCAGGAGAGGCAAAAAGTGCCATATAAGAGGGCACATAAAATGCGGTTGGCTTTCTCGAGGGATGAAAGCACCGATCCAGAGGTGGATGAGAAAACAACGAGGTCCATTTCGAATTGACAAGACGGCGAGAGAGAGAGAGATGGAGAGAGAGACAGAGACAGAGACAGAGAGAGAGACACACAAAGATGGAGGACTTGCTTAAAAAAAAACGATCGCGAATGAAAGAAGTGGCAACATCGCACCGACAAGGCGAACTTTCCATTAAAGACTTACGAGCGTTTTACGCTAAACGAATTTTAATACCTCTTTTCGCCTCTCATCTCTGGCAATACGAAGAGAGGGGAGGGAGAGAGGGAGAGATATAGAGAGAGAGGCACCAGCATGTTCTCTCGTAAATCATGGAAATGGAACTCGACGTGAAGACGAGTGGAAAGCTTTCGTACAATTTCGTTTTAGCGACAAGTCTTCTCCAAAGAAACGCTAGTATATACTAGGGTTTCTTTGGAGGGAAGAATGTGGAGGAGAGAAAAGCTCCTATATAGGAGCTTTTCTCTCCTCCACATTCTTCCCTTTCATTTTCCTTTCTCTCTCTCTCTCTCTCTCTCTCTCTCTCTCTCTGTTTCTCCCTTCATATATGTGTGTGAGTGTGTGTGTGTGTGTGTCTATATTACTTTCCCTCGTTTTGCCCCCACCCCAACGGATCTAAAGGGGTGAGACAGAAACCTGGGGGCTCGAGAGGAGGGAAAAACGGAACTTTATTGAAGTGACAGAAATATTCTGGAATGCTGGAAATAGTTCCAGTGCAATACGCCAATCCGTATACCCACCCCCTCCCCGCCCCTCCCCAATCCTTCCTCCTCCTCGACCCCTCTCTTGGAATTGCCCCAGTGAGAGAACTGAAAAATTCTCACGTGCCATATCTCACCTGTGACGTATTTTCCACGACGAAACTCACCGACAATAGAAAAAAATAGCATATGTATTGGGTCATCCTGGGTCAAATCGTTAGAGCCATGACCAATACTTTTTTTTTTGCTTTTTTTTTTCCCTCCTTTTGGTCGTATTTGTAATCCATGAGCAATGAAAAAAAATTGTATACAATTTTCAAGAGTAACAAAAAAATGTTGGCAGGGTCGTTAATGTAACTAAAAAATTTAAGCTGGTCATCGATCCTTCTGAAACTTTTACAGTGGAAATTTTTTTGTAAAATAAATCATTATTATTTATTTCGAATGATTTCAATTAAATTAATTATTCAAATATTCTCTGGACTGTTTTTATTTGATTTAAAAATATTAAAATTGCTGTGTCTTTTTTGGTGTTTTCGTACAAGGTAAGGACGAAAAATATTTAACGCTGATGATCGCTGCTCTATTTGGCCCAGAATGCCTCCTTGTAATTTGTAGTTTGCGAATTTTCATGAAAAAGGAAAAATTGAAAAAAAAAAAATATATATATATATATAGGACACACAGCATACAAGGGTCCTTTGCTTGCCTCAATGATAGCTGTTTCGTGTAATTGGAGTAAAAACCATATTTCACGTGTGTCTGACTTGAACGATCATCGAGCCTGCGTCTCGCTTTCGTACTATATAGATTCGTCTTCAATTTCATCCAGGCGTTAGGAGAGAAGACGCTCGCTGGAAGACGTGGCATATCTCCAGGCATAAGCCACGAGAGATGGGCTTTAATACCTTCCAGGCTGCCGCGGCTACGATCCATCTCAAGATCTTCCAGGGAACCATCTGAGCGAGGGATGAAGAATAAAGATGAGCTGAAAAAAAAAGCCAGCATCGAGGTGAAAAAATATTGCTCGGTATAGTGCGAAAAATGAGGCAAGAAAGGAAGAATAAATTTCGCGAGACGCAATATTTCACGAGTAAACGATAAAATTTGTAATATAGACTCTTCTGGTACTCTCCCAGATCGTAATAAGAATCGTCTTTGGCCTCGTCGTGATGTACAAAATTTTTCAAATTCTCATCTAAAACGTTCTAGACT
>CAVLGY010000094.1:0-15548 GCA_963669185.1 Dyspetes luteomarginatus | reverse complement strand
CATGAGAACACACCGGCCAGGAGGAAACCAGAGGGGTAACAGCGCCCTCTTCTCACCCAGTGTGTGACGTCACGAAACCACTCCGTGACGTAAACCCGGGAACGGTTACGTTACGCAAGCGTCGTATGCTGAGAGAGAGGGAGGGAGATCTGGAGCTTTGAGAGAGAGAGAGAGAGAAGAGAGGAACGAGAGAGGGGGTGAAGAGGAAGAGGCCTGTATAGGGTGCGGTGCGATCACCCACTGACCTCGTTCTCTCCCCTGCATTTTCCTGTGCAGGTTCGATGAAGATACCTATATATATATATATATGTATATATATGTATCTATATCTTTGTCTCCCGCCCCACCTTGCGGTTCACGCTTTCACGTAGACTTTATCCATTTTTTCCGCATATATATAGTCCGAATCTCGTTATTCCTTCTCATGGGGGATTTCGTGTAACGTTGTGGAACAGTCATAGACTAAAGTGCGAGTCTCCTTTATGCTCCACAAGATCGTTTACCCAGGATGAACAAAACAGTCAGGATTTGCGTGGCCACGCACACATTTCTCTCTCTCTCTCTCTCTCTATATATATATATATATATATATATATATATATATATATATCTCTCTCTCGCTTTCTGTCGCTCCATCTTCTCATACTTTTTCAATTCCGGACAAGAACCTCGTTTACCGAACCCGAGATCTCCCGAAGCCTCGAGCGTTGCTCAAAAATTCAATTCAATTTTTTGTTTATTTTCTATACGTTTTTTAATTATCGCTTCGTACAAAATTTTTATTAGTGTAATTTAATTCAATAGAAAATTTGAATCAGTTGAAAATTTCTTAGATCTCATGTGCGGTGGTAAAAGTTTCATATTTGCTAAACTTGATAAGTCTCAGGTGTATGGCCATGTTTGTTTTCCTCCCTCTGTCCAAAGAGAGAATGAAAAGTTTTGGATAAAAGTGTTTTTCTTCTTCCACAAGAGTTGCAATAGCCTTCGAAATTTTGTGGTCCCAGCAGGTTTTATTCTTGTTCGTCTTCACCCGGGAAACAAGTAAATTTACACTTAGTTTACCAACGATGGGGAAGGGGGGATGAAATTTTGCGTTTCGTCGCTTTGCAACAAGCAGCGACAGAGGGCACAGCTGCAGCCACCCAGCATATAGTATGCGTGTATATATATATATATATACATATGTACTTGATGATTCGGCAGTAAATGGGCGCCATGTGTCCCGTGATATCACCACAAGACGCGACCAAACGGTTGCTCCAATTTTCCAGCTTGACTTTCCAGACCAAAATAAAAATATACTAAATTTCATATTGTGGATAAAAAAAAATTGTTTCATTTCATAACATAATTCAGCTAACAATAAGAGTAAAAAAATAAAAATTTGAGTGACATTTTATTTATAATTAAAATTGTTCATAATTCCAATTTACCAAATTCATTTTATTGTTATAAAATTCAATAAAATTAAAAAAATCATTTTTCTATCGACAGATTAATTTTTTCCTTCAAATTCCATTTCAGTTGATTCAAAATAGCATTTCGTTGAGTCAAGTATGTAACATTTTTCCAACCAACATGAATTTAAGCAGCATGTTGTTCTACTAACTAAATAATTTTGTGGCCGCCCGTGACAGTCCGGACAACTGAATTTTGTTTGCTTCAACAAATCTTTTCTCTCAGTGTATGAGTTGGAAAACGCTTTTCCTTGATTAATAATTTAAGGAAAAAAAAACAGTCGACGTTACTTGTACATAGCAATGGATCATACATGAATTTAAATGGTAAATTAAGTTAGAAAATTGCTTCCTGGATTTCCCTAAAAGTGTGTCAATCATTCGTGCCACGAAATCACGATGAACATATATATATATATATATAACATACATATATATATATATATATATATATATATATATATATATATATATATGTATAACGTATAAAACACGATGAATGGCTAAAATTATCGTGATATATATATATATATATATATATATACACACGATCCAAAACACCGATACGAGAGACCCCGTCAATTGCGATGCACGAAACCTCGATCGTTTTACCGTATAATGGCACTCAATGGCTCAATCTATTATTCGTAATTTGGAGGAATTTCGACGAAGCGCATGAATCTTCGCGAGAGTGAGACTTTGAACGAGGCTACACATGTGAAACCTGTCGTGAGTTCAAGTGGGTTTTCCATCTTTCAGCGAGAATATATGCTGCAATCATGCTCAAGATATCACGAATGAATAATACATTATCCATTCGCGATCTCAAATGTTGCGAAACGATCGATAACACCGAGATACGAGACTATAATAAGCAACAACAATAAAATTAAAAAGAATTTTTCTATCATATTAATAATTTTTAATTGCTATGAAAAAAACAAAAAAAAACAATCATCGATTACAAAAAATAATTTTGCTGAATTATTTTCAATTATTTATAAATTAAAATATTTTATTTGTTTATTTTCTCATAACAATTATTCATAATTATTTTATAATAAATTTGTTTGTGAGTATATATTTTTTCGATAGTAAATTTTGACCATTTTTGCAGGGCATTTTTGTGCATTCAAAGATATTGGTAAAAATAAATAGATACGAGACAGCTAATGCACAAAACATTTTTGCGATAAGCGAATCGTTTTGCCTGAGTATTTTCGCTGTTACGATGAGTCGCTTGTACGTCTTTGCCGCATGTCTGGCTTACCTCGGTATTTTTAATACGCGCTCACCTCTTTACCTGTTTTTTTTTTTGTTTTTTTCGAAACTATTTTAGTTTCGATTTTAGCTCGAGTAGAGTAAACTTACGTGACGATTTGTGTGGTGAAGAAAAGTCATACGAGACGTTTTTTCCATTATATCATATATATATATATGTATATGAGGAGGATGAGAGAAAATTGTGAGTTGCGTATTTCACGTTGAATTTTTTACAAAACTCTTTGCCCATTTTACGTGCTCACTTTCGTCCATTTTATGTTTTTATATTCACATAAACTTTTAAATCATATCGATGGTCCATTTTATGTTTTTATATTCACATGAACTTTTAAATCATATTGATTTATCAGGTAAATAATAAAAATTTGTTAAATGTTTAATAAATTAATTGAAGAATTTAACGGGGGCGGGGGGGAGGATTGAAAAAAAGGGAAAATCATTTCCTCCTGACCTAGTATGTATAGCTGGTTTCTTGTTCGAAGCCGTTCCCTCGCTCACCCCCGAATTTTTAATACGCGCTCACTCTTTCCCTGTTTTTTTTGTTTTTTATTTTTTGAACTAAAATGCTCGACTAGAGTGAACTTACGTGACGATTTGTGTGGTGAAGAAAAGTCATACGAGACGCTTTTTCCATTGTATCATATACATATATATATATATATATATATATATATATATATATATATATATATATGTATATGTATATGAGGAGGATGAGAGAAAATTGTGAGTTACGTATTTCACGTTGAGTTTTTTACAAAACTCTTTGCCCATTTTACGTGCTCACTTTGGTCCATTTTATGTTTTTGTATTCACATGAACTTTTAAATCATATCGATGGTCCATTTTATGTTTTTATATTCACATGAACTTTTAAATCATATCGATTTATCAGTTAAATAATAAAAATTTGTTAAATGTTTAATAAATTAATTGAAGAATTTAACGGGGGTGGGGGGGAGGGTTGAAAAAAAGGAAAATCATTTCCTCCTGACCTAGTATGTATAGCTGACTATTTCGAAACTAAAATGCTCGAGTAGAGTAAACTTACGTGACGATTTGTGTGGTGAAGAAAAGTCATACGAGACGCTTTTTCCATTATATCATATATATATATATATGTATATGTGGAGGATGAGAGAAAACTGTGAGTTACGTATTTCACGTTGAATTTTTAACAAAACTCTTTGCCCATTTTACGTGATCACTTTGGTCCATTTTATGTTTTTATATTCACATGAACTTTTAAATCATATCGATTTATCAGTTAAATAATAAAAAATGGTTAAATGTTTAATAAATTAATTGAAGAATTTAACGGGGGTGGGGGGAGGATTGAAAAAAAGGGAAAATCATTTCCTCCTGACCTAGTATGTATAGCTGGTTTCTTGTTCGAAGCTGTTCCCTCGCTCGCCCCCGTAATATATAATGTATTTTCGTTAAAGCTTCGCGCCTGTCATTTGCAGCTTTGAGCAAACACGAGCTCCCATGTCGGTACAATTCAGGTTAACTCTCTCTCTCTCTCTGTCTCTCTCTCTCTCTCTCTCTCTCTCTCTCTCTCTCTCTCTCTCTCTCTCTCTCTCTCTCTCTCTCTCTCCGCCGCCACTGAGTACACGCTCTGAGTTATGATCTTTTGTATTTTTATTCGCTTCGCAAAACGCATATCGCGATCGGGGCAACTCGAATACACCATTTTTTTTTTTTTTCTATTTATTTATTTATTTATTTATTTTGTTGCTGTTTTGCGTTAGCCCCGAGCAAAAAGAGAAATGATATATATCGCAAAGATATTTCATAACGTGCGCGGAATTTTGTAGCTCGAACAAGAATGTCAGTATAATTTACAACATAATTTTTTTCCCATCCCTGGTAATCGGATATTTCTACACAATTTCTATATTTTCTTTCCTGTTGAGATTTTTTTATTTACTTTCTTACGGATGTCAGACAGTTTGGCAAATTAATAATCTTGCGTCCTCGCGAGTAAATAATTTTTTGTTGCGTCGTAGAATCCACATCGTGAGAGTCGAATAACGAGACGTCAAATTCAGGGAGGATTATATATATATAGGTAGAAATAATTATTCACCTTGAAGGCCAAATTGGATCGATCCACCGATCGAAGTACTCGGATAATTTTCCCGCAGAATTGCCATAAGGATTTACTTATTTCTCAATGTGCTCGATACTCGACTTTGTCTCGAAGTTTCGTATGGTTTTTCTTCGTTCCTCGAATTTTCAACTTTGATCCCCTTCGAGAATCTATCAAAAATTATATCAGACAGGATATCAGACAGGATAGCGCAAAATTGTTAATTTTTTTTTTTTTTTTTCATATAGTCGATCTATTTTTTTAAAATAAATGTTACAAATTTCTCTCAAGAAAAAGTTCAATTTCATTTCCATAAATAGCATAAATTTCTCAAAATGAAATCACTCAAAATGAATCAATGTGCACGATCCTCGGCTTTGTCTCGAAGTTTCTTGGTTTTCGATGGTTTTTCTTCATTCCTCGAATTTCGAATTTTTAACTCTGATCCCCTTCGAGAATCTATCAAAAATTGTGATCGAAACAATTTACGCAATGAATAATTGTCAGACAGGATAGACCAGAATTGTGATTTTTTTTTTTATTTTTTTAAAATAAATGTTACAAATTTCTCTCAAGAAAAAGTTCAATTTAATTTTCATAAATAGCATGAATTTCTCAAAATGAAATCACACTAATTGCTTCGAATGAAATATCACGAATTACTTCAAACTCACTAGCACAAATTTTGCCAAAATGAAAAAATATTTTTCACAAATAAATGTTGCGAATTTGTCGAAAAATAAATGGCACACATTTATTAATACGACAAGAGGGTTATCCATTTGTATAAAATATATACGGGAGGCCTAATATAAGCATAAGAGGGTTGAGGGGGAAGTTGGATGCGATGGATACACATAGAGAAACGGAAAGGGGTGTGGAACGAGAGAGGGTGCAGCCGACGGCATCAGTCGAGTTCGTGCAAAAGAATTGAAAAGCTCAGAGATTATATTGACCGTGTGGCAAAGAGATAGGGAGAGATAGAGAGAGAGAGGGATAGAGAGAGAGAGAGAGAGAGAGAGAGAGAGAGAGAGAGAGAGAGAGAGAGAGAGAGAGAGAGAGAGAGAGAGAGAGAGAGAGAGAGAGAGAGAGAGAGAGAGGGAGGGAGGGAGGGAGGGAGAGAGAAAGAGAGAGGGAGAGAGAGAGAGAGAGAGAGAGAGAGACAGAGAGAAAGAGAGAGATAGAGAGAGATAGAGACAGAGAGAGGGAGAGAAAGAGAGAGATAGAGACAGAGAGAGGGAGAGAAAGAGAGAGATAGAGACAGAGAGAGGGAGAGAGAGATAGAGACAGAGAGAAGGAGAGAAAGAGAGAGATAGAGACAGAGAGAGGGAGAGAAAGAGACAGAGAGAGGGAGAGAAAGAGAGAGGGAGAGAAAGAGACAGAGAGAGGGAGAGAAAGAGAGAGGGAGAGAAAGAGACAGAGAGAGGGAGAGAAAGAGAGAGAGAGATAAAGAGAGGCAGAAAGCACAGTGCCATCACCCAGCACACACCACACCAACCTAGCAGCATTACCGAGTAACGATAATGATAATAGGAGACTCACAAAAGCTTTGTGTCCCCGATTCTGTCCTCAAATAGGAGAGAGGTGAGTAAAAAAAAAACGAATGAAGAGGAAAATATATATAATATGGGAAAGGCGCAAAAAGAGAGGAAAACTGGGAATCTTCGGTCTCGCTGGTGCGTCCCACTTTTTCGAAAGAAGGATAAAGTTTAAATTGTCGGGTGGGGCAAGGTGGTGCGCGCTATTTCACCCTCTCTCTCTCTCTCTCTCTCTTATTTCTCTCTCTAAGAAAGTTTTTCCTGGGCTTCCCTTTTCCACTTTTACGCCACGAGGAAGAATTCTTCTCCGAGCCGTATCATCACGACACGATCTTTTGTTCAACCCTCGACCTGTGCACACGCTCGTGAAACTCTTCTCGTTTAATTTTTAAATTGAGAAAAAAAAAAAAAAACATCAATAAATACATGCCTGAGTTTAAAGTCCACCATAGCTATTTTTTGTTTTGTCGTTTATTTTCTCCCTCTTGTTACAAAAGTTTTTGATAAGAAAAGTTCATTGATCCCTCTGTAATGAACGAATATTACCAACGATAAAATATACAAATTTCATTAGCACAAAATCGTTTTTCCATTTGGTTCGATATCATCGACGTACTGACGGAAATAACTCGAGTCTCGAACTTCCTTGAATTTAATTCGAGCAAGGTGATGTCAAAATATATATATATATATATATATATATATATATACTAACTATATTACTATATATATACTATATATATAACTATATTTCAATTTATGATCGAACGTTAACGTGTCTTCTGTGCGATAACATTACCTAACCTTAAATCGATCGTTACATGTTGTTAATAGCTGATTCAATTATACACACTCAAGTCGTTGGTCCCCGAAGACATATTTCCAGTGTGATGGATTAAACCCAACGAAGAGATTAAAATGAAACGTTTGCGTTAATGCAATTATCCAATTACATTAAATCATAGGAAACTTTTTCCGTAGTAAAATTTCCCCCCGAATATTAATAAGGCTCGAGGGAAAAAATATCATATGAGTAAAAAAAATAATAATGATAATATTAATTAGAAAAATCGACAAAGGCATTATTAAAAACAAATTGCAAAAACAAATAACATGGAAAATCTCTGAACACACAGGGGACAAACCCGGATCAATATCAACCGGTAAATGTCAATTATACAAATTCATATATAATTTCTCAACGACACATATTTGAAAATTCTGACATAAAATATTTATATAAAATGAGTAAATACATAAATAAATAAATAATGTATAATCATATATGTATAATCAGTGATGTATATAGTCATGTATATGTATATATCAGAATATTAGTAAGGCTCGAGGGAAAGAATATCATATAAGTAAAAAAAATAATAATGATAATATTAATTAGAAAAATCAACAAAGGCTTCTCATTATTAAAAACAAATAACATGGAAAATCTCTGAACACACAGGGGACAAACGGGGATCAATATCAACCGGCAAATGTCAATTATACAAATTCATATATAATTTCTCAACGACACATATTTGAAAATTCTAACATAAAATATTTATATAAAATGAGTAAATAAATAAATAAATAAATGAATAAATAAAAGGAAGGGCAAATTTTTGATTCATTCAGGCGTGTGAAATCGTCATGCATAATTCACGAACTATTTCGGAATGAGAGGGTAATATTGTCATAGCCCTGTGTATGGTAATAATATCGAAGGTATATATATATACATGTATATAGTCATGTATATGTATATATCAGAATATTAGTAAGGCTCGAGGGAAAGAATAATATATAAGTAAAAAAAATAATAATGATAATATTAATTAGAAAAATCGACAAAGGCATTATTAAAAACAAATTGCAAAAACAAATAACATGGAAAATCTCTGAACACACAGGGGACAATCCCGGATCAATATCAACCGGCAAATGTCAATTATACAAATTCATATATAATTTCTCAACGATACATATTTGAAAACAATGACATAAAATATTTATATAAAATGAGTAAATAAATAAATTAATTAATTAATAAATAAAAGGAAGGGCAAATTTTTTATTCATTCAGGCGTGTGAAATCGTCATGCATAATTCACGAACTATTTCGGAATGAGAGGGTAATATTGTCATAGCCCTGTGTATGGTAATAATATCGAAGGTATATATATATATATATATGTAGAATCAGTCATGTATATAGTCAGTCATAAATGACCATTGCACACACTGATTTATTCATCATCCAATAATTTGATGCATTTGATGGATATGCGTCGAAGGACGAGAAATGTTCCTCGCATATACAGCATCACAGAATTGGACAATATTGTAATACAAGATACGTGTCTGTGAATTTGGAGGTTCGTCAGAATATAAAAACTTGCCAGATTCTGCTGCTGTTCAACTTATAGAGTAAAAATATTTAGTGTGTTTCGATGATGAGAGTGAGAGAGAGAGAGAGAGAAAACGAGTTTACCGATTCGAGAGCAACGAGAAATGATTAATTTGCCTTCATTGTTAACTCTCCCAGCTATATATACAGTTTCCTTATCCGTATTTCGGTACTATATATATATATATATATATATATATATATATATATATATATATATATATGATATATATATATATAGACCATCAGCAATTGAATCAGTACGTGGCATCGCATACAAAAATGCTTAATGTCCCGCAGCAGTGATAAATACAGGCTGATCGATCGATCTCTTCACTGCCTTTCTACGCTACATCAATATCACTATATATGTATATAAATCGTGGCCGTCTTATCGAGGGAATCTGGCCTGATGTTCTCCTCGTGATCGCTACATTCGATCAGAAGGGAGGTCACGAATCTTTAATCTTCTTTTTTACCTCCCTCCATCCCTCGCTCTCTTTCCGAATTGAAGATGTGAATGAAATTTTAAACCTTGTGCTGCGGAATCATTAAATGTGTGAGAAGATTTTTTATTTTTTATTTTCACTGTTGCCCATTGACGATTAAAATCGATTAAATTCGAAAATTAGTAAAAATTGAATTGACGATTTTGCTAATAAAAATTCTGCCAAAAATTGTATATTTATTTTAATTTTAAAAAATTATGAAATTGTATAACCCAAAAGATTTTTCTACATTTCGTTATCACTTCTACATTATTGGTAACGAAAATAACCCGCATATTCACGCCGGTCCCAGCACTTCACCCCGTCAATACTCCGACCCATTTTTTATTTTCACTGTTGCCCATTATCGATTAAAATCGATTAAATTCGAAAATTAGTAAAAATTGAATTGACGATTTTGCTAATAAAAATTCTACCAAAAATTGTATATTTATTTTAATTTAAAAAAATTATGAAATTCTATAACCCAAAAGATTTTTCTACATTTCGTCATCACTTCCACATTATTTGTAACGAAAATAATCCGCATATTCACGTCGGTCCCAGCACTTCACCCCGTCAATACTCCGACCCATTTTTTATTTTCACTGTTGCCCATTATCGATTAAAATCGATTAAATTCGAAAATTAGTAAAAATTGAATTGACGATTTTGCTAATAAAAATTCTACCAAAAATTGTATATTTATTTTAATTTAAAAAAATTATGAAATTCTATAACCCAAAAGATTTTTCTACATTTCGTTATCACTTCCACATTATTGGTAACGAAAATAACCCGCATATTCACGTCGGTCCCAGCACTTCACCCCGTCAATACTCCGAGGGGTCGTGGGTCTCGTTGAGCAAAACTCGAGATAAAAAGACGTCCATCGTCGAAGGGTGCGAGAGTTTTCTTTTTCCTAAAAAAAAAAAAAAAATAATCTCGAAATCCTATCGAAAGTTACATTCCGTATTTTCAAAAGGAACGTATATTTTTATCGGTTGCTGGCTTTTCATCTGGCGCCCTTCACTACGATTTTTCAACCCTGTTACAATTTTCTCCCATATTCACACATGTATATATATAGTATAAAAAAATATATAAATAGGTGGAAGTAAACGTGGAGAATACGTATAGAATATATAATACGATCGAGAGTAGAGAAAAAGAAATTCAGGGGCACGATGTGATAACGAGGACGGGCGTATATGGGCTATGCAGAGTTAAAGAGAAGGAGAGAGAGAGAGAGAGAGAGAGAGAGGGATGAGAATGTGGAAGATGGAGAAGGACGATGATCGAACTGCCAAGAGAAGGAGGGTTGAAAAGTTCGCGCGCAGCTGATGCTGCAGCTACCACGTTAGCGCACACCGGTGGTATCACACACACACACACACACCCGTACGCACACGCACGAGCACGAAAACCAGAATCAGCACACACAGTGCCCTCTCTGCGATAATACTTGGTAAGGGTGTGCGATTTCCACGCGTTTTCTATCTCTCAGTCTACCCTCTCGGATATATATGAGGATGAGAGCAGCCTCTCACCTTTTTCATCCTTCTTATTCTCTCTCTCTCTCTCTCTCTCTCTCTCTCTCCCCCTCCTTACACCCTTATAAGGCCCACATGCTCTCCTCCCCAATTTTGCACACGAGTTTTCGAAACTCCGATTGGGATTTCCTCTCAAAATAATATTTTACATATATATATATACCTTTAACTAAGAAATACATACATATATATATATATATATATGTATATATATATCTTGAACTAAGAAATACATATATATATATGCATTTCTTCGAGATATAGTTTATATATATATATCTACGTACAGGGAAGCGAACCAGCACAATCACCAGTCCCACCCCAACTATAGATATATTAATGCTATCGCGAACATGGAATGTATATACTGCTATACATGGTACAGCACCAATACCGGGACAACTAGCCGGTAGCACCGTACTCACCGCGACTCTGCCAGCTTCTCCCTCTCCTCTCCCTCTTCTCGTTTCGGTCCAAACCTCTGCTGACGAGAGAGGGAGAGAGAGAGAGAGAGGGATGAGAGAGAGAGAGAGGGATGAGAGAGAGAGAGAGGGATGAGAGGGAGAGAGAGAAAGAGAAAGATGGAGCGAGAAAATTCGCAAGAGAGGGATGAGAGGGATGAAGATCGCGAGAGAGAGTAGAGAGCGCTGTTGGATGTCCCGGGAAAACAGCGCAGGCGCGGGATAAGGGTGGAAAAGCGAGCGGGCAGCTCACTACGCCCGGGAACGTTACGGGTCGTGGGACGCCGGACCGAATCTGTGCGTCGAGAGAGACGAGATAGAAAACAGCGTATCAATATTAACGCGTTAAACATCTTATAAAGATCTAGCAAAAAAAAAACAAATATATATATATATATAGATATAAATATATAAATATAAACATTAATATCGTGAGCTATCATTGAAAACATAAACAAATAAAAATACGAGCCAACACTCGATACGCTTATTAATCTGTATAAATATATACATATATATATATATATATACATATATATTTGTGTGTGTATATGTAGATAAATGCATTCTTGAATCAAAATATTTAACGCGATTGTGTCGTGTGCGATCGTTTCCTCTTTTCTCATAATTTGTTTTACCTGTTGGGGCGTTTCGCGTTATTTCGAAGTGTTGGGGAGGAAAAAAAAAAATTCACTCTGTATGGTCGTTAAAGTTGATAATTAAAAAAATTAATAAATAATTCACCGGACGCAAGAAGAAGAGGAAGAAGAAAAAGAGGGAAGTGAAGAATTCAAAGAGTGGACGTCGCGTGTCGTGCTGTTACGATATATGCAAAGAAAGAAAGAGAGACAGAGAGAGAGAGAGAGAGAGCACACCGCGAGTGTCAAGGGTGTTTACCGGAAACATGGTGTGCGCGCGACTGATAAGACGACGAGAACCCATTCAGTAATTTACTACCAGCACACACGGTAAAACTCTGTCCCTGTGACAATTTTTTTTCTCCCCATTATTCTCAAATATTATTTGTCTGCCCATTTTATTTTATTCCTGATACTCGGAGTTGAATATTCGCCCCGGCAATCGTCGACGAGCCCGCGCGTTATCGACCACGCCGTGCGGGTCCAGCAAAACACGCCAATGTGTTACGGCACTGAAGCTGTAACAATTTATTTCTTCTGCTTGGAGTGAAGAAACGAAAATTAAGATAAACGCTTAATAATCGCTTTCAGTCTAATCGTGGCTCGCTGGAATCACCTGATTGATAATTATCAAATAATAATAATATAAGTGATAATAAGAACAACAATTAAAACAATAATAATAATCTGGGGCATACCGAGAGGGCTTTTGTTATAGCCGATAGAACGGTCGTGTGAAATGCAGAAAATTCGATTAAAGTGCTGAAAGATCGACGGGGGAAATTATTACCCCTGTGTGTGTATGTGTTTGTGTATATAAACCATATACACATATTTTTCTCGCCTTGCAATAAAAAACATTTTTCTCTTTTCCCAAAAGAGTGTATAAATTTCCAACTGAACTGTCGATCGTACAACGAATCCTAAATTAAACCAAAGGGACAAGATTGAACTTTGACAAATCGGTCATTTAAATAAATCATAAAATAAAAATAAAATAAATAAAGTTAAGAGAGGGGCGACGAGAACGCTGCCGCTACTGATATCATCATGAGCGAGGGAACTCCAAAGTTTCAGATGAAAACGTCTGGTCGTCTCGAGACTGGTATGAAAAGTTTTATACATTTTTTTAACATTGAGAATAATGGCTTCATTCAGAATTGAATTAAATTTCATTTTACAAATCAGATGAATATTTGAGTGAAATTTTCCGTTTTAATTGAAGCAAAAAAAAAATAATACTTTTAGCCAAGTCTAAAATTGTTTAATTATACTTAATAATTCAGAGTAATGTCTTGTTTAATCCAATAGCGTTAATTTTGGTTTTAAGAAAAATTCACTTTTCTCGACAAATATCTAAGATTAATTTGCTCAATCATTCCTTTGCTACAATCCCTGATGGGAAAAAAAATTATTGCCTCGTACTACTGTCTACAAGACTCTTTTCTTCGCTCAGTTAATTTTTACAGAATTAATACACATGAATATATAGATATAGTAAGAATCCGTAGTACAGGCCCTCTCGTACGCTCTCAGAGCGAGAACTGACCCCTCCAAGCTTTACCCTCCACGCATATAGTACGCATTCACGGGCATGGAGCAAGCGCTACATACTATCGTCTGACTCGACTGCCGTAACGACTACTGGCTCGCTCTGCGTGTACGTGTACAGCGCGGCGAATCTACTGCCTGCAGCGAGAAGGCTGCTCTCTCGTTGCTCCCGAGCGCCAGTAGATACTCCCTGGGTATTGTCAGACGAGCCACACGTTACTGGGTCATTCCAGCGAGCTCCGTCGGGCGACTTGTCCCAGCCTCTCGCGTTTCTGCTTCCTTGCTCTCTCACCCTGAATTCTCTGCCTTAAAAAAAAAAAAAAAAAAATCAGATTACCCCTATAACGATATAATGAAACATATAGACAATTTTCTTGTCAATAATTTTCTTTTTTAATTCCCATCTTTTGCAGCTTTTATCAGACGATGCAGACCTTTATAAATCCGTCTCGAGAGATTTTTAATGCTGTTTTACACATCACAAGGAATTGATATTAATAAAATTAATAGAAGAATAGAAAATATTAATAATTGATCAACTCTTTAATGATCAAAACTTTTTACCAGGGTATGACATTAATCAATAATTTATTATTAATGATTTTATTAAATAAATAAAATTGAACCAAATTATTTTGTAATTAATTTGAACATTTTCTTAGCAATTCATAACTGATTGAAAATTCGAAATCATTTAGTATTTTAATGAAACGAGAAACTATGCTGCAAGTTTGCTTATTATTTTCATAATTTACGGGAATGTTTAACTTTTCAAAGCTCATTAGACATTTCGTTTAACTTGTTTTCGGCGAAATAAGAGTCCCGAGGACAATATTTTAGGCGTTGATTTCGTTGTAGTCCTTGATGCTGCAAGCACCAGCTTATCCAGAGAATGGGTTGAAAAGTTTCTCTATGTACTACATGAGCAACTGAGAAGCTGTGCTATATATTATTGAGGGTGGAGCTTGGGTAATTGCTGGGTTATAATAAGCAAGCAACGGAGTAAGAGACCGAAAGAGAGAGAGAGAGAGAGAGAGAGAGAGAGAGAGAGAGAGAGAGAGAGAGAGAGAGAGAGAGAGAGTGCTTTCATCTTAGTACTTGAAAGCGATTCTATACCGAGCTCTTAGGAAAGCTTGCGAGCTTGACGGAAATTCTCATTCTAAGCCCACACATGAGAGAGAATCTCCGCTTTTATCATATCAATCGCTCGCATAATTGCAATATTTGTACAAAGGATACGACGAGAAGCATCTTCTTCCACATGATTTGAAGGGACACATCGATAATTTAAACCTGTCACATTATAAATTCGAAGGGATGTAACGCGATAAACCTTCAACGACACATAGCCAACCAGACGATGAGTGAAATTCGCTGCAAAAAAACAATTTTAAAGATAATTTTCTCAATTAATATTAATATATATTTTAAATATAATAAATTATTCGAAATATTAGAAATTTTAATGATTAATTATTTTCTGTTTTGATGTTGTTCCCTCATCCGGAATATTAATTATCAGACAGATGATAATAACGCCTCTGTATGTGTCTAATAATACAAGCAGCTATTATGATCGGAAAGTCTCATGTGAAAAAGCCTCAGCATCGAAGCTTATTCCGTGTCTTGGTTATCTGGTTGAACGAACCACGAGCGTCTCGTTTAATAATGCAGGAAAAATGAAGGGCATGATCCAATGTACATAATACATGTACAATATTCTATATATAGGCATACATATATAGGTATAACGAAAGACGATGAAAGAGAGAGAGAGAGTTTCATTCAGGAAGCGATAATAATCCTTCGAGCAAAAACCGTATGTATTATATTCATCGTGGCTCAATTTTAATTACAAAAGTCATTGGACCTCGAGTCATCTAGGATTACATGCGCCCTAAAAATTTTTCTTCAAAAACAAAAAATTCTCATGATATACGCTGTGCTTACGTAGTTTTAAAAAAATGTGGTCCATGTTCCTTACATATATATATATATATATATATATATATCTATATAAATGGATGTATATGTATATCTCTTCTTTTTCTATCCTCTCTCCTGTCTGCGCCCTCGGCT
>CAVLGY010000093.1:0-13882 GCA_963669185.1 Dyspetes luteomarginatus | reverse complement strand
AGAGAGAGAGAGAGAGAGAGAGAGAGAGAGAGAGAGAGAGAGAGAGAGAGAGAGAGAGATGCAAGCATAGGTAGAACTTGAGGTACTAACGTGTCATTATATATATAAAGCCCGATGTGCGACGCGCTCGAGAACACGCGTTAGTGTCTCCATGCGTGTAAAGCCTGTTAAGCCGATAGATATATGTATATATAAGAGAGCAAGGGGGAGAGAGAGAATTGTGAGAGGATGAGGTTGGACGATAGGCGAGAGGGATTCGATATCAGTTCGCACGTCATTACCCAACGCGATGCGGTGGCGGTTTTCGCGACGACGACGGTGTCGTCGTCTCCGTCGTTCGTTCCTCCAACATAGGGTCCCCCAGGATCTCCCTCGCTGGGGAGTAAGCGAGAGAGAGAAAATAACTAAGCGAGAATCTCCACACCTATATATGTATATATATATATATATATATATATATATATATATATATATATATATATATACGTTCGAGAAGCCACAGAAACCACAGCACAACTGTACGATCCATGCAATGATCTATGGATCGCACACACGGTTAATTCGTATCGAAGGAATTCATCGCCCTCGTCCTTCTCTCTCCCTCGCTGATTTTGTGAGAAGGAACAAACGCGGCAAACTCGACCGCTTCCACGTATCCCTCTCTCTCCCTCCCTCTCCCTCTCTCTCTCTCTCCCTCCCTCCCTCCCTCTCTCTCTCTCTCTCTCTCTCTCTCTCTCTCTCTCGGCATATCCAGCGGCGTTCGCTCTCTCGCCTGGTAAAGATCTATTCATGTTTCAACGACTCCTCTGAGCATTTGCCCATTTCCACGAACCGCGAATCTCCATCTGTTATCACGGCCGAGCATGCGATTCGAGTCAGATACATCTAATTTGCATATTTTTACGTGGATTTTTTAGGCAGTCGGAAAAACTTTGTTAAAATTTATTCAATTATTCAATAATTTTAATGTGATAATTTAAAAATGATTCTCATTTTATAATTTTAAATACATTTACTTTTTTCGATGATTTAATTATTATTATTATTATTATTATTAGATCACGAACCGCGAATCTACGTTTGTTATCACGGCCGAGCACGCGATTCGAGCCAGATACATCTAATTTGCTTATTTTTACGTGGATTTTTTAGGCAGTCGGAAAAACTTTGTTAAAATTTATTCAATTATTCAATAATTTTAATGTGATAATTTAAAAATGATTCTCATTTTATAATTTTAAATACATTTACTTTTTTCGATGATTTAATTATTATTATTATTATTATTATTAGATCACGAACCGCGAATCTACGTTTGTTATCACGGCCGAGCACGCGATTCGAGCCAGATACATCTAATTTGCTTATTTTTACGTGGATTTTTTAGGCAGTCGGAAAAACTTTGTTAAAATTTATTCAATTATTCAATAATTTTAATGTGATAATTTTAAAATGATTCTCATTTTATAACTTTAAATACATTTACTTTTTTCGATGATTTAATTATTATTATTATTATTATTATTAGATCACGAACCGCGAATCTACATCTGTTATCACGGCCGAGCATGCGATTCGAGCCAGATACATCTAATTTGCTTATTTTTACGTGGGTTTTTTAGGCAGTCGGAAAAACTTTGTTAAAATTTATTCAATTATTCAATAATTTTAATGTGATAATTTTAAAATGATTCTCATTTTATAACTTTAAATACATTTACTTTTTTCGATGATTCAATTATTATTATTATTATTATTATTATTATTATTATTATTATTATTATTATTATTATTAGATCACGAACCACGAAGCTACATCTGTTATCACGGCCGAGCATACGATTCGAGCCAGATACATCTAATTTGCGTATTTTTACGTGGATTTTTTAGGCAGCCGGAAAAACTTTGTTAAAATTTATTCAATTATTCAATAATTTTAATGTGATAATTTAAAAATGATTCTCATTTTATAACTTTAAATACATTTTCTTTTTTCGATGATTCAATTATTATTATTATTATTATTATTTTTCCTTTGCTCAATTAAGACAGCCTGCCCTAAAGAATTATTTGTATTCAAAAATTTTACTTTCCCGCAATACTTATTAATTTCTGTCCGATAATCCAAGCATACACATACTAATGTTTTTTTAATCGCAACATTTTTCTCCAACGTGACATTGAAAAATGATTTTCCCGCCATATTTCTCACCTCCGCTGTTCCTGGTTACCCTAATCACCCGGCAATCTATATCAGAAATGACCCTCTAAAGTAATAATTCTTTCGGATTAATCGTCCCCGCGAGATTCTTTTCTTTGTGCTCCAGAAATAAAAAAAAGAACGTGTCGAGAAAATTTTTCTCGAAAAATCGTCGTCTCGCATGTGCACGATCTTTTCGTCGATATACGTGCTTGGCTCAAAGTACCAGAGGTTAGATAAGTACACACAGTACAGTGAGTACATATATATATATATATATATATATATATATATATATATATACATATATATATAGAGAGAGAGAGAGAGAGAGAATGCAACGTGTATAGCGTAATGTAGAGAGGAGGGTATAACACGTAGAGAGATGCAAATCTCTGGCGGGTTATCCCAGAGCGCTAGTCTATAGTTATAAGCCAACTGATACCTCTCTATGCATATATATATATATATATATACACACACATATATAAAAGTCTGTGGAGGAGGCACGGACTCTGTTGTACTCTGCGTACTCTCTGTGCTTCTCCGTCTTCCCGCCCTGCCCTCGCCTTCTCACCTTTCGCACAATTCGTATTTGATATCCATACAATGCTTAACCGAGTAGTCTGTACGAGCATTGTGAGAGCACGACGACCACGTACACTATATTAGATATATATTTGTCTGTGTGATATCCTAACGGAGAGAGGTGGTTTATATATATATATATATATATATATATATATATATATATACGCGAGAGTTTGACTCTATCTAACTTGCGCTCTCGAGTCACTATGAGATAAGACATGGCACACGTTGCTAGATACGCGTCGGATATCAGCTCGCTGTAGCGCGAGCCACACGCGCGTTTAGAGACCTCCGCGTACCAATCACAACTTTACGACTGTGCTCTCTCTCTCTCCCTCTCTCTCTCTCTCTCTACATTTATATGTATATATATATGTTATATGTATATATATTTTGATGGCTGTATATATATATATGTATATAAGAGGAGACACCGACCGAGAGATTCTGCGATCATGAGCATCGACTACCGGCAATTTGACACGATTAACTTGCAACTCTCTACATGACCCTCCAAAGTGAAAACGAAAGATCGAAATACTTTGAGGTTGTTGGACCAAATTTTTTTATAGTCTTGTGTCAATATTGACGAATCCATTTCTTTTGTAGTCTTGGGAATTGGATTGTGGGCCAATCTCCTTAGTTGACTATTTTTTTTTTTTTCTACGGAAATGGCTTTCTTTTAAATTGCAATGAAAAATACGAGATCAACCCTAAATATACAGAAATTGAAGATTTTATTTTGGGAAAAATTTTCATTCGATGATTTCACGAATTGTATTTTGATGAAAAATATAATTGAAAGTATTTTTTTCAATCATGATAAAAAGTGTGAAATTAACTTTGAGAATTATTAAAATTCGATTAAACAAAGCATAAGGATAATTAATTTAAAAAAAATGTTACTGCGAAATAATTGCAGTGGCCATTACTGAAAATATGCTGACCGTACAATTACGAAGTATATTGACTCTCAGCGTAGAATATGGCCTATGTATCAACGTTGTACGGATTATGAAAGCTTGCCTATATAACTATAGTTTTCGTTATATCTCAGGAGAAATCGCCTCATATCCATACAATGTCACGCACCGTCTCGCGTACATGTTCTCGTCCGGTCGCGTCTCGTCGTCCGTTCGCCCAACGTACGTGTAATATACGTACGAAAAAAAGGTTGACTACGCGCGTTGAAATAAGAAAAAAAATTTAAAAAAAATAAATGCACTCTTGAATAGCCAGTGCGAAAGTGTGGCAGTAGAATTCCTCTATGCCGAGCAAGAACTATGTCATTGTTGGGCGTATTATAATAACTATACGTCTATTGCCATTTATATATACCGTTATGTACAGTCCAACTTTCAATAAGTTAACTTTCCTCACGACAGTTTTAATGGCCGATGTTCAACAGCTGTTATCAATGTCCATTATAACCTCAAAACTTTCAAAACCATTTTTCTCGAAGATGGCTGAGCGATACTTAATGAAATTATAAGAAAATATGCGTGCCATGATCCTGCATTGATTTCGAGTGTTATATTGATTATTATGGGCGCCATATTTAAGATAAGTGCGATTAAAATTTTGAAGTGAGCGCACGACAGTTTTGATACAGTCGATAATGCAGAAAATTTTGATAGAGTGGCGAGAGAGAGGATAAATTTAACTTGAGGGAATTTATCAATAAAAAATTGTTTTATTTGTTGGATGTTTCACTATATGTAATTAATATATATTACGTGCATTATGCGTGTATAAATTGTATAATAAAAATTGTCGTTGGGGTACGCAAAAAATGCTCAAGTAGCGAGCCTGAAGCTTGCGGAAGAGAGGGCCAGACAGAGAGAGTGCGAGAGGAGAGAGAGAGGGAGCGAAAAAGAGAGCTCTATTAAACTTCCACCTCTGCATAAATCACGCAGTACCTGTTATAGTGGTAAATGCAAGCACAAGTGAAAGAGAAAGAGAAAGAAAAGAGTCCAACGCGCGCGCCACGCGGTATAAATATTCTCTTATCGATATTCCTATTAATTCTCAACCCTTTCGCGCGTACGCCTTTTCTCCACAGTCTCTCTTTCTTCCTCTCTCTCTCTCTCTCTCTCTCTTTCTCTCGGCCTCGAATAAAATACTTATAATCCATAGTCGCGCGGTAACGTGTACCTGAGGCGAAAGCATAATCTAATCACTAATCCAAGAGGTCACAATTTTTTTTTTCATGTTATTCAAAAAGATTGAGATGCCTTTTGTACTGTATTTGAATCTGGCGAATTTGTTATAAAAATGTTGACGGATGGTAAAGATAATACAATAAAACTTCTCGAACATGTTTTTCTCGAACGTTTTTCTCGAACGGCGAGAAAAACTGACAGAGCATCCCAAAAAAACTTTGTTAAATAATTTTTTTGTTTTACCTAAAATAAATCCTCACTAAAATGGTCATAACTTTGCTTCCCGATGAACTAGCGATTCCATCTTAGACTCAATTTATTTGCCATCATTCAAGCTTGAAAATCTCAGTAGTATCTCTATTCGTTACGCTATCATTATTTTTTACTATGTTTTTTAACAGATTTAAAAAATTGTCCCATCGTTTATTCCATATTTCGACGTTGTTTAAAGTGCTTGAAGATTTCACGTGTAAAAACGCTAGTAAAATGTTTGCCTCCCAGTGTTTAAAGTTTTAGGAAGCAGCTCGGATGGATGCGAGACTATGACACGAAGAGAGGAGGAGATGGAAAAAAAGAGCATGCGGAATGAGACAGAGAGAGGAGAAGCGAAGCGCGAGTAAACCGTAAGGGGAGAGGCATGTGCTAATGAACGCCATTAAAAGCAGCGTTAATTAGATTGCGCTAATCAGATTGTCCCGCGCGTATCTGCGCTAAGCCCCCCCCCCCCCTATTCTCCTCTTCCTTCTCCTCCTTCTCGTACCCCGCTGTCCTTTCCTTTTTTATATTTTTTTCTGTCTCTTCCTCTCCCCTCACCTTGCTCGCTTTTTTTTCTCATTCACCATGAGAGGGCGAGCGCGATCGCGTTACACACCGAGAGAAACGACGAGAGGGTGCAGTTAAATAGTGTGGGTGAAGAAAAAAAAAAAAAATAGCGCAACCGCCTTTGCCTCAGCTTGTGAGACTCTCTCGAAACGTTCCCACTCGCGAATTCTCCTTTTGCCATTCTATTTATTTAATTTTTTATTCATTTTTTTTTTTTTTTTGTCAACTATCCAAAGCACATACACGCGGTTTAAAAGAGAGCAAAGGAGAGGGAAAAGAGTTCGCGGGATTGAGACTAATGACCTGCTATATACGCCTGGGAATAATCGATCGATACGGTCTTAACTCGAATTTTAATCGGTGCAACTAATTCATGATTCGCAGTTTCATTTTTTTTTTTTGTAATTTCATAATTTTTTTAAAGATTCTTGAGATTATCGTTGAATGAAGGTGGATAAAAAAGTAGGGGAGAAATTGAAAAATGATGAATGGTAAAAAAAAAAATCTTGGTCTGACCAACAACGACCGTTACTACTGGCGGCTTTTTTTGCTTCCAATCTCAACTTTGCTCGACCGCCTGGACACGTTGACGGTCCGGGCGCCAAGCATCGTGAATCCATATTCATCGTTTTAAACCGCATAAAATTACGAGTCATGGCAGAGAGAGGGAGAGAGAGAGAGAGAGAGAGAGAGAGAGAAAGCTTTCGCGAGTGTGCCATGACACACTTGACCCCGCCTCATACTCTACTACTGACTGTAATAAGAACGCTTTTGAGTACTTTGCGAGTTTTTGCATACTTACGCAAAAACCCTTGCTGATTTTATATGTACATAGACCGAGGTATGTAAAAATTATCGTTTGCTTCATATGAGATTTCTTTTCGATTTAGTTTCTCTGGTATATAGGAAAATTTTTAAGGGTTGCCAATAACTCCTGCCCATCAACTGACTCTACTACCTGGATATCCTTCATCGATATATATATATATATATATATATATATATATATATATATATATATATATATGTCTATATAAAACTATACCGGACGTATTACCGCAGTACTCTCATCGTCGAGCAGCTAAAACGGGAAAATGCAGGGGAGAGAGAGAGAGAGAGAGAGAGAGAGAGAGAGAGAGAGAGAGAGAGAGAGAGAGAGAGAAACACAGGTGAAGGCAGTATATATAGGTCCAAGGAGCACGAGGAACTGGCGTTATTGGCAAGAAGCATGCGATATCCGTGAAACATGCATAAATGCATATATAGAAGGAGAGTGAAAGGGAGGGAGAGAGAGAGAGAGAACCGCCAGTCTGATGGCGCGCAAAGATGAGCGGGGATACAGCAGAGACCGGAGATTCTACGAGCCGACAAGGGTTGTTGCGCCAGGGCCAAACTCCCCTACATGTTTTTTATCCCCCTTTTATAAAGCTATAGTGATATAACAAACTGGCTGTATCTGCGAGAACTTGCACACAACGTAGTTACCCTAATATATATATATATATATATACACATCGAGAGTACCGATCACCGCTGTAATAACCCTAACGCAACGAAATCACTCCGTAATTCCGCATTCGGTGCATGCACGCGTACCAATACTAAATATAAGACGAATCATAGGGTAATTATATAATGACAATAATAACAGTAATAATTGTTTTTAAATATAATTCATGTAAATACACATATTAATCTTAACTCGGTGATTAATCCTCGTTTGTGTATTTCGATCGATTGATAAGTTAATATATTAAATTATATATATTGAAGTGCATATTATGCATTTCGTTTCAAGTCTTTTACTACTTTATGGCAATATTTTATCAAATTCTTTTCGCCAACCATTCTCAATCATCACTATTTTCAACATTTCCATGTTAAAAAAAAATGCAATTTTTCACATATATATATATATATGAAAAATAAATAAAGCTCAGTTAAAAATTGATTTGACGAAAAATTAAATTTATTATCGCGACTTGATTGAAATGAATAATTGATATAATTTTTATATACCTCGGTCTATGTACATATAAAATCAGCAAGGGTTTTTGCGTAAGTATGCAAAAACTCGCAAAGTACTCAAAAGATTCGATTGATAAGTTAATATATTAAATTATATATATTGAAGTGTATATTATGCATTTCGTTTCAAGTCTTTTATCAAATTCATTTCGCCAACCATTCTCAATTATCAATCATCACTATTTTCAACATTCCCATGTTAAAAAAAAAAATGCAATTTTTCACATATATATATATGAAAAATAAATAAAGCTCAGTTAAAAATTGATTTGACGAAAAATTAAATTTATTATCGCGACTTGATTGAAATTAATAATTGATATAATTTTTATATACCTCGGTCTATGTACATATAAAATCAGCAAGGGTTTTTGCGTAAGTATGCAAAAACTCGCAAAGTACTCAAAAGATTCGATTGATAAGTTAATATATTAAATTATATATATTGAAGTGTATATTATGCATTTCGTTTCAAGTCTTTTATCAAATTCATTTCGCCAACCATTCTCAATTATCAATCATCACTATTTTCAACATTCCCATGTTAAAAAAAAAATGCAATTTTTCACATATATATATATATATGAAAAATAAATAAAGCTCAGTTAAAAATTGATTTGACGAAAAATTAAATTTATTATCGCGACTTGATGGAAATGAATAATTGATATAATTTTTATATACCTCGGTCTATGTACATATAAAATCAGCAAGGGTTTTTGCGTAAGTATGCAAAAACTCGCAAAGTACTCAAAAGATTCGATTGATAAGTTAATATATTAAATTATATATATTGAAGTGTATATTATGCATTTCGTTTCAAGTCTTTTATCAAATTCATTTCGCCAACCATTCTCAATCATCAATCATCACTATTTTCAACATTTCCATGTTAAAAAAAAATGCAATTTTTCACATATATATATATATATGAAAAATAAATAAAGCTCAGTTAAAAATTGATTTGACGAAAAATTAAATTTATTATCACGACTTGATTGAAATGAATAATTGGATTGAATTAAAGAAATGCATAAATTATCTCCGCCACATATATCTTTCGACAATTATATACGCGAGTTAAATTTTCAGTGTTAGATTTCTCACATTTTCTCCACACGACATATTACATTATCTTCATTGGAATGTCGGCATACGCACCGTTGATGCTTTGTCGCAGAGTGGGAGCCACACACACACTTGCAATTATATTAGTATGACCGAGCCCATGAACCGTTAACGTCCAGCAATAGATCGATTGAATCAGCTCAATTTGCAATTACCACACCGCGAGCGTTATATGTGCTTTGTCGCGTCTTTTCCATGTTCTAGAGACACGTATATATTCCTATACAAAACCTTTCGTATACATATATATATATACACATCTTTCACCTATACGCTCATCCGTTACGCGCGATCGTCGAGTCCATTGGGACGATTAACAACGGTCGAGACTCTCGCGGCGGGACGACCAGAGAGATCGCCATTCGTTTGATACCTGCCTGAAAGAGACTTTATATATATATATATATATATATATATATATATATATATATATATATATATATATATATAGAATTTACAGAAAAATCCGCTTGTGTTTGCGATACGAGAAACTGCCTGCTGCCAATCACGCCAAGTCGTCCGCGATCGCACACCAAGAATGCAACGCTCCTCGAGTTATTTCTTGATCGGTCGGTCCGCTAGAGAGCGCTCTCTGAACGACCGCCACCGACGCATTTGGCTCGTGTCCCGCATAAAAATCGTGTGCTAATTACTTTGGTTATATCTACTCGTAACCCTTTTATTTTTTTTGCGTATTTATTTTTCTACGTCTAGTATAGTTCTCGACCAGTCCGATAATTCAACCGATCACATTTTTTGTTACCGATTATGATATTTTCTTTTTTATTCAAATATTTTAATAGATATTGATGCTACTGACAATGGTGACCCCCCACCCCTTATCTTTTTCGTGATAAGCAACTTATTTCATTAATCTTATTTATGCGAGAAAGAAAAAAATTTACATTATATTTAAATAATATTTATTTCTGATGAAATTTAGTTAATTTAAATATTCTATATATACTGTAAATTGTACACTCTATATAACCCCGAATAATACTGGCAAAAAATCGTCTCGTCATTATGTCAAATTTTCGAGACTGTAATAAATCGATTTTTGATTAATTTCATATAAAAATTTATATGCTTTTTAAATATAAAAGTTAAAAAAATTGACGAAGGAGGAAGAAGAAGGGTCGAAGAAGGATTGTAAATAATTTTGTGAAATAAAAACGACTGTTGAGTTTAACGAAATATTTCCAATCGCATATCGTCATAAAATCACGAAATAATGCAACGAGGTGCATATAATGCACTTCTATATGCATCAATCAGACAGCCGAGATAACCAAGCGAGAATTTAACTCCTCATCAAGAAAACATGTGTGTGTGTGTGTGTTTATATATAAACGAAATATTCAAACAAAAGAGAATAGAGAAGACAAAAGATGAAAAAAAAAGAGAATTTCAAGACGAGCACTATAGGCAATATTTTCTTCTCTCTTTATCGCTCTTTTTTTTTCTTCTGTTATCCAGCAGTCTCGTCACGATGACTCACGGGCGTTCTCGCGCGATGCGTGAGTGCATACGCGTCGCGTATAAATCGCTCGAATCCCGCGAGCCGCATCAATCGCTGCTGCTGCTCCTGCTGCTTGAATGCCGTGCAAGGGGAAAAAGACCGACGTTCGATTCAAGCACAGAGTCAGGGAGAGAAGGGGGGGAGGGAGAGAGAGAGAGAGAGAGAGAGAGAGAGAGAGAGAGAGAGAGAGAGAGAGAGAGAGAGAGAGAGAGAGAGACTGAAAGAGAAAAGAGACTTTCTCAAGTGGTAATGGAGGAGCCGTGTCTCTCTGGCTGGCTATCGAATGCGGGTATCGATACCGTCCCGCAACGCGTCTGAGTCTGAGTCTGTGTCTGTTATATACAACACGTAAAGTAACTGCGCAAAATGAGCAAATCAACGACAAGCTTTTTAACAAAACGAAGCTCTTCCATGTGCTGTAAAAATTAAGAGTGATTTTTATAGTCTGAAAGTTGACGCTTTTCTTTTTTTTTTTTTTTTTCGTAATTTCAACAATTACTTTTCTGCGAGTTTTATTAAGTAATTAAATTTTCAACATTCATCGGTTGGAGAAATTTACAATATATATAGAAAAAATGATTTTTCTTTTTTCTAATATTCCTTACAGTGCAGATCTTTCTATTTTAGAGAGTCTTTATAAAAAATAAAATAATGGTATTTATCATATAGAATGAATCACGAGTAGAAAAAATATTGTACTTCATCGCGGGGATAAGGGAAATTATACGAACTGCGATTCTAACGATGAGAGGAAAAACGTTCCCATATTATCAGGAATTAGTCAGACGCATATATTACGTATAATAAAGTTTGTATATTACGCACGTATATAAAGAGAAAGAGAGAGAAGGCGAGTCGTGATGACGCATGGAACTAATCAGGGAATTCAAACACAAGAATATTTTCTACGCTAAAAATAGTTTTGTGCGATATCATCGAGTGATATATTATGGGCCAGGAGAAAAAGCACGTTCCCGAAATTTTTATCAAACAAATATTATTTTTTATCGAAAAGTCATCAATTTTAGCTGCAGCTGTAACATTACTTCTGATTGAATGAACATTTCTACTGTAATAATTTCCCAACGTTCCTCATAAAAATTGTAAACCAATTCACAATTGGTTGGTAAGAAAGAGTTAACCAATTTGTTTGATTGGTGTCAGTGTCAGACAATTTAACCGAGTTACAATCCGTTCAATTTTCATTAATAAATTTAACAAAATTATATTCAGTTTACCTTTTTTTTAGTATATCAATTTACAATTAGTGTACCTCGTCTAATTTATATTTAGTTGAATTAAATTAATTCATAATCAACTGAGCTCAGCTAATCACGAAATTAGTTCGACGCAGCTGATTCACAGCGACTCAAATTCTCATGAGAAATTTCTCCCCACGACAAGTGGCAACATTCGTAAGCTAATTGTCCAAACTCGAGAATCGATCATCCGCAAAGACATAATAACGAGACGAGACCAAGAGGGTTAATTGCCAAGCGTCCTTTCTTGTACTACCACATTATAGGGGATCAAACGTGTGCCAGAACATCGTGTGTGCTTCTCGCTTTACAGCGTATCACCAACACCATCGTACGAACAATATAATGCGGCTACTCCTATTATATATTTATATACACGTAACTAACACACATAACCCTGTTGTGGATGGCTAACCACGTTAGTTTACACATACAGCATAGATGAGTGTAAACTAACGTACTGTGTATGTTTTGTGCATATATAATATATAGGTATACATAATGACTAACACACATAACCTCGTTTTCGATAGCTAACTACGTTAGTTTACACATACAGCATAGATGAGTGTAAACTAACGTACTGTGTATGTTTTGTGCATATATAATATATAGGTATAGATAATGACTAACACATATAACCCCGTTGTCGATAGCTAACTACGTTAGTTTACATATACAGGGTAGATCTTTGTGGAGTTTGTGCATATATACATAGATATAGATATAATAAATAATAAGCTCACATAACCCTACTATATATCGCTATATAACTACGTTCGTTTACATAAATAGGATATAACTGTGTGTATTTTGTGCATATATAATATATAGGTATAGATAATGACTAACACGCATAACCCCGTTGTCGATAGCTAACTACGTTAGTTTACATATATAGGGTAGATCTCTGTGGGTTTTTTGCGTATATACATAGATATAGATAATAATTAGCTCACATAACCCTAATATACATATATAGCTATATAACTACGTCCGTTTACATAAATAGGGTAGAATTGTGTTTGTTTTATGCATATAGAACAAGTAGGGTTAATTCGGAACAAAATACCAAAGGTCAACGGTTCAAGTACTTTTCGCCCATTCTGAGACCATTGCCAAAAAGGGAGAGTAGTGCGCGAATCATCGACCTTAGTTAGACAAATTGTACACGTTTCCAAATTATCCGTACTTAACCCATGTCGAAATACACATAACTAGCACACACAACCCTGTTGTCTATAGCTAACTACGTTAATTTACACATACAGGATAGATGAGTGTAAACTTACGTACTGTGTATGTTTTGTGCATATATAATATATAGGTATAGATAATGACTAACACACATAACCCTGTTGTCTATAGCTAACTACGTTAGTTTACATATTTAGGCTAGACTTGTGTATATTTTATGCATATATACACACAAATATAAACCTAACACTACACTACACACAGACATATAGACACACATACAATAGATATAACCTCATTATCTATATAGCTAACTACGTTCCATATATGCCTGGGTTATAACCCTCTGCGTTTGCTGTATACATGGCACGAGAGAAACGGCAATGGGGGAGAAAGCTTGATGTAAAGTGAGAGTCGACGCGGCTGTACGTCCAGAGAGAGAGAGAGAGAGAGAGAGAGAGAGAGAGAGAGAGAGAGAGAGAGAGAGAGAGAGAGAGAGAGAGAGAGAGAGAGAGAGAGAGAGAGCGGTAGCGGTCGGTTAACCGCAGACAATTATCGAGGATTAATTTCTCAATTAACGAGGTCCGACGTGGTGAGTGCGAGTTACGTGCTTCGCGGGTGTTCGCGCGCTACGTTTCAACGCCCAACGTACTATACGCATCGACAATAAAGCGAATACGTACCCATATATACATGTAGTATATTTTCTGTCCCTTTTTTTTTACTCGCTCGATCGCAACGCAGTATTTTTGCCTCGGGAGTTCTCGCTTTACGCACAGGTGCGTACACATATATGTACGTTTATGTACATCTACAGTTTGATCTGTGTATGTTTTATTTATATATAGATATATAGATGTATATACCTACATATATATATGGTATTGGCACTGTTCTTTCACCGCCGCAGGGTTCTCGATCGCTCCATTCAATTACCCAGCGATCGATATCTCGACGCGTCTCCTTCTCGCGG
>CAVLGY010000092.1:2500-11762 GCA_963669185.1 Dyspetes luteomarginatus | reverse complement strand
TAGTTTTTTCCAATTCTTTGGTGGCCAATCACTGTCTTTATTTTGCTCAACGATGGAGAGAGGAACGAAGAAAAGTTGCACCACGCCGACCGGATAGAGAGCGAGGGAATAACTGCGGTTATTCCCTCGCGTGCTCACAGTCGCATAAGAGTGAGACGGAAATTAATCTCTCGCGGGTGTTAGAGAGAGAGCGAGAGAGAGCGAGAGAGAGAGAGAGAGAGAGAGAGAGAGAGAGAGAGAGAGAGAGAGAGAGAGAGAGAGAGAGAGAGAGAGAGAGAGAGAGAGAGAGAGAGAGAGAGAGAGAGAGAGAGAGAGAGAGAGAGAGAGAGAGAGAGAGAGAGAGAGAGAGAGAGAGAGAGAGAGAGAGAGAGAGAGAGAGAGAGAGAGAGAGAGAGAGAGAGAGAGAGAGAGAGAGAGAGAGAGAGAGAGAGAGAGAGAGAGAGAGAGAGAGAGAGAGTGAGAGAGAAAGAGAGAGAGAGAGAGAGAAAATTCTCTGGAGCGTTTGGTGGGGAGTTGACGCAAAGCCCAAGAGTTGCTCGACACGATACTGTGGAAGGGTAGACGAGGGAAGGTGAAGAGCATCAAACGCGAAGCCCTGGTGGGGATGGACGTTCTGGCTTTTGAAAAAAACCACGAAGCTTTAAGAAGGCGCGCTGTACCCCCCACTATCGAGAGTACGAGCGACGCGGTCTTCTAGCCTCGACATAGACCAAGTGCTCCAAGTGATATTCTAACGCGGCTTATTCTAGCGCAATGATATATAAAAAATAAAAATAATTCGAATATTTAATCAATAAAATGAAGTCAAATATTGAACGATCTCGTGTACGACCATTCGGAAATTATTAATTTTTCATCTCTGTGCTATCCATCGATTATTAAATCGCACAACGTGTTTTTTTTTCTCCCATTTTCCTAATCGCTTTGGTCATCGAAAATTTCCTCTCAATTTTATCGTTAAATTCATAATTCATTTTTGTCTTGAAACTTTTCTACTTCGAGGCAATTATCATTTTCACGAAAGATTCAATTCTTTTACGACGATAATTTATTATCCTGCATGAAAATTATCAATTTTTTATATCTGGGATTTTTATCAATTCTATTAATCCTCCCCCAACTTATCTTTTCTAATTTTTCCATCATTTTTCTATCGTCTATAATTCTTTGTAATTTATCACTCGATACTCGAATGATTTTTCTCACTTATCTATTTCATCTTCCATTCAGTTTATATTTTTCTTTAACTTTTTTTTTGTTTTCTAACATTTTTGTTTCTCTTTCGTTTTTCTATCCAACAAATTTCCTATATAAATTTTTTTATCCTCGTCATTCAACTCTCCCAGGCTGTGCAGGATACTCTATTCTATTCTCGTTTCTGTTTTTTCTTCTACACTTTTTCCTCATTCTTCTTCATCTTCTTTCATCCCTCTTACAACTCACGTACCAACCACACGGCAAATTCTCGTTCTTTTTCTCCTTTTCGTTTTTTTTTCTTGTTTTTTTTTTTTCTTTTTTTTTTTTCCCCCTCGGAGCAACGATTTTGGGACTAAAGGGCGGGGGATCACATTCGTCGCTCCGTGCCTGCATAGTTCTGGGTGGTACTCTCGCCAGTTTATTTGATCGTTTCTTGTGCCTTCTTTTTTTTTTTTTTTCCTCCTCTTTTTTTCCACGAGCTCGAGCTTCTTTTCTCGATTGCTTTCTCGTTCTCTGCCAAGCCAGCAAGCCACCAAAAGCTATCCCAACTACTCTCTTGCCACGAATACTTTTCTCTCGCTCTCCGTCTCGCTCTTTTGCTTTCCTTCTCTCTTCCTCTCTCTCTCTCTCTCTCTCTCTCTCTCTCTCTCTCTCTCTCTGTCTCTCTCTGTCTCTCTCTGTCTCTCTCTGTCTCTCTCTCTCTCTCTCTCTCTCTCTCTCTCTCTCTTCCTCTCTCTCTCTCTCTCTCTCTTCCTCTCTCTCTCTCTCTCTCTCTCTCTCTCTCACTCTCTCTTTTCCGATCTCTCGTGAAAGCCCAGCTTTTCTCTCCTCTCGATGGCGAACGATAGACAGCTCCGTCCCACTTACAAAATGTACGCAGTCACATCGTAAGTTTGTTCGCGGGCCAATTTTTGAAGGTTTCCTGGTGCTTTTTTTTTTTTTGTTATTTTTCTTCATCTTGTTTTTTCCTTTCGCTTACAAGAAAGACTGCAAGCGTTGTCAGGAGATCGAAGTGACGCTTGTACTCTCGTGTATGAGCAAAGTTGACTTATGCGATTTAAAGTTTCAAACGTTTGCGAGACGTTTTACCGATGATCGATCGTTTTACTCTCCTGAGAGAGAAATAACTCGCCATAAAGAGCAAATCGATCACTCAACACATTTTTAAAGTGATTCTCATTCTTCAATATTCATTCGCCATCTTTCATTTGTGAAATAAAATCATAATACAAAATTGATCAGAGATGATGGAGGGATGAAGAAATAAAAAAATTCCAAAAAAAATCAGAGAAACTATAATGTATCTCGGGTAAAAGCTTTTTTTTTTCATGGCAAATTTTTTTTATAAAATATTTACGAGTGTTTTTTTTTTCTTTTTAAAAAATTTCCCTCTCTCATTCATCCCCTCTTGACCTCTCCTTTTATTTTTTTCTCACTCCTCCGAGATGCAAGCGTCGAAAGTGTGCTTCGAGTGAATCATTCATATATATATATATATATATATATATATATTCGTTTTATGCCAACGAAGAAAATCTCTTTTCGCGTGGATATATAAATACACAATGGCAAAACCGGATATAACACAAGACGAAGAAGCGCGAGAGTGGTCGAGAGAGAAAAATCAAGGAGTCAAGAGAGGTCCTGGGTAAGATCAGAAAGTCAGGTGTGCCTTTAGATGAAAAGTCCGCAGAGGCTTTTGCATTCCCGACGAATATCGTTATCGAAAACTCGAGAGATATATTTGTACATCTAGAAACAAGCGTATATTTTTTAATGGCTCTCGTAGTACGAAATGTATAAAAATAAAACAATTGACAAAAAGAAAATATTCAAATTTTTTTCATTAATTCGCAATTTTTGTCACAATTCTTTTAATCCTAGACGAGTAATGATAATTTTGCTCACTGAACAAGATTTATCATAAAAATGTAATTGAATGAAAAAACAAATTTATATATTAAAATAAAATCTATAAATTGAAATTTTCAAAAAATTCAAATTTCAAGGTGAATGAATTTTTTTAAATTTATATCAATCATTAATGAATAAAAGAAAACTTATAAATTGAAAAAAAAAAAATGTATGATAACGTATAATTATTCGTAATCGTACCGGATATTGGCTATCAAAATAAATACGTCTCAAGGAGTTTCTCCATTTGTTTGCTAGGGACAAATTTTGTTGAACCTTCCAGAGCTTTGTTGATGCACAACAATATTAATAAATCAGTAAAAAGTCATCAAAGCCAAAGAGAGTTCTGGCATTAATGGCCGAGAAATCGGAAGACAGACCGACGCCAGGATATCGATAATGTTGAATGCGGAAATCGCGAGGTCAATATCGATAAAACGATATAAATATACAGACAATAGAGTAGCTGAAAATAAATTTTTACGATATCTCGTGAAAGCTGGAGACACCGAGGATACAGATGTAATAATAGCTGGACCACGTACGTTTCTTTTCGAACCTTCCCCGGACAGACAGGATCACGAAAAACTGAACAAGAAACTCCTCGATCTGGTGCACATAGAGATATATATATATATATATCTTATGTAGCCCGTGACGACTTTCTTGTCGTCGTTGTCGGTGCAAACCGGAAACACGCTCGACGTACCCCGCTCGGTGGTTTGTCGCGCATTATATTTTTATGAATTTCGTGAATTTTTGTTATTATTTGGTTGTTTGGTACACACTTGCGTGTGTACCAAATTATATATATATATGTACGTATATGAGCAGAAATCCACTCATTTATTGCAAGATGCAATTATTGACAAATTAATTACATGAATTTTATTTTTACGAGCACATTTATGGGCGTGTAATAAAATTTACGTTAATTGGATGATTATGAAAAATGTAAAAATAATGTTATTTTAATTTTATTACGATTTTTATTTTATTAATAAATTGGTATCAATGATCTATTTAATTTGACCTTGATTAAATTTTGAAGATAATTGACACTCATTTTGTATTTTTTATTTAAATTCAGTTATTGGATAAAATGATCCTTAAAATTAAAATGAAGTGTCAAATATTCGAGAATTTTTATATTTGAACAAAATTTGAAAAAGTCTCCGTTGTGAAAGAGAATTATGAAAATTCGTACTGCATAACAGAAAGAAAAAAAAATCGTTTCTTGTAAAAGTAAAAAATAAAAAGAGATATGAAAACTCAACGTTTTTTTTTTTTTTTCACCACCAATAGGAGTTTTTTAGTATTCGGTGCAACTCACTAAATTTATCACCCATTTAGCAGAAATTCATTTTCATTTTTTTTTGTTTTTTTTTTCACAACTCGATCCTGCAAGCTCTTCGCTAGATTGGTCGGTCAACAAACAACTTCCATTTCGCTCATGAGCCATTACCTTTTTCTCGAATCTCTTTGGCTGGGAGAAATTTGGCGTAGAAAAATAGTTGCTCATTTATAAAGCTTTTGCGGTCTCGTCCTAACGAAAAAGTGGCATTTCTTGGTCTCACGTGCGCGTCTGGTTTTTCGTTTTATTCGCTACGTGACTTGGTTGGATCCGATCGTGTACGATATTGAGGGGAAAGAGTTGTGAACAAGGAAAAGCGAAAAGGGGATAAAAAAAAAAAAAAAAAAAAAAACAGAAAGGAAGGATGAAGGGAAAGAAGAATTTGAGAATTTCGTGTGTGTTTGCACCACCAGGCTGGCATTCGTGGCCAATACCATGTAATAACATCCAACAGGAAAACACGCTGCTGTTTTGCGAAATATATAGATATATAAATGCACCTATATATATATATATATATATATCAATAGATATAAAAATGCACATATATATAATATACATATATATATATAAATAGATATAAAAATGCACATATATATGTATATATATACAATACATAGCAAATATATAAAAAGTAAATATACAACTGTAATACAAAACGGATATCTCTTTCTCGTTCTTCGTTTTTCGTATCTAATAAAATCGTGACGTAAACCAGAACCACATATAGAAAGGGCGTATCTACATATACTGTAGTTCAACTAGACGAGTATAAACGAGATACTCGAGAGATAGTTTGCTTGGTGGGTGAAAAGTGCTATTCTATGCAAAATAAGTGCCATGGATGCCTCCTCGTTCGTTTCTCGTCTGGTTGGCAATACTCGCAAAATACGAATGGAATATCCCAAAAGCTTTTTTCTTTTATCTCTGTAATAATCTATACGTAGATTGAAAATCCGATTAAAAGTTGAAAATTTCGATGATAATTTAGAAACTTCTAAATGTACATGTATACATATATTTATATGTATTTATATGTATATATATATATTTATGTATACATATATATGTATATGTATTTTATATATATATATGTCTATAATCTATATGTAAATTTAAAATGCGATCAAAAGTTGAAAATTTCCAAGTGATTCGATGATTATTTACAAAGTTTCCTCATCATTTTGTTTTATATTTCACGCAATATAAGTTTCTGTATATTTTCAAAGAGCATTCAGTATATGGTATGTAAAATCTTTTATTTATGAAAAATTCACGTTTTTCCTATTGACATTTCAGTTTGTATTCCAATATTTATGTATTTTATAATATATATTCGCAACGATATAAAACATGAACGATATCGTGAATAACTATTCGCCATATTTACGAGGTGGAATTATAGAATTTGCTTTAGCCAAAATATTTCGATGATAAATTACATAATGGTGTGTCTTATCGTGATTGTTTGCCTGTCGAGTGTATTGCATTTGGTATTTTTGTGGGTGTGTGTCTGTTTGTGTGTAAATCATAGAGCGTAATATGTTATAAATGCAGAGATGCGTGCTACATGTTGTATTTCGGAGAGTACAATGGAGAGAATATACGTATTTTCTACGTGTATTATAGACTACGTGTTGTGGGAAGGTTTGCTAGACTGGCGTAGAGAGTATAGAGTGTATATATATATATATATATATATATATATATATATATATATATATTTATATATAGATATATATATATATATATATATATATATATATATATATATATAGATATATAAATATATATATACTATATATATCTCTCTATTTTCGAACAATTCTCGAAGGAGTACAATGAGTTATGTAGAGATACGAGCCCTTAGGGGTGGTGGTCACGTTCAGCACCACCAGCAATCTGCATTTACTAAGATGAGCTATATACACATGGAGAAACGTTTATTAACTACATATATTTAGGGCATTGAGTATATCTACCTATTATATAGAGATCTGAATAAGAACATTTCAGATGGAAAAAAATATATATACAAAAGTATACACGATATATTCAACTTTAACGTTGATTTTTATATCAGAAATATATTTCAAATATTTTTTAGGCATTTATTTTTTTTCATGTGATGCAGGTATCGATATATATATATAAGTTTGTGTATTTAGCAGAGTTCGTAAAAGTCCTTTTTACATGTAAATTCCAAATAGGCAAAAGCACATATGAACCCCACAAGAAAAAGGGCTGGATTGTCAATAAGAGAAGAAAAACTTTTATGTGTATATGTATATATGTGTAAAGTAGATAAAAACTCGACTCCATTCTGTATTAACTTTATCGCAGACTGTAATATATGGATAGGAGGATAGAAAAAAAAAAAACTGTCCATTGACCTGAATATAAAGACCATTTATCGCGAAAAGATACAAGGATCCTCTTTTTCTCCATCCACCATTTTAGCATCAGCTCGCCACTTTTCTTATCATCCTCGTTTCACATCATATCGGTTATCAATTTTCTATGTAATCAGCCCTCATAATGTAACGTGGGTTTCATTCACGTCCAGTTTTTTTTTTGGTTTTTTTTTTCTTAAGAGTAATATTTTACCATCGTCTGTCACGATAAGCGTCTTTCTGTCTATAACTTGAGGGATTTTCGTCAGGCTTTTTTTTCCTGACCTCGGCTTTTCGCCGACCAAAGTAAGAAGATGCCTGATAATGGCTTTTCGTGCATCAATATGACGAGAATTTTTCATTAGCGAAGTGAAGCCCAGCAAAGTTTTATATTCAAAGAATCCTGAGAAAAGAAAAAAAAGAAAAGAAAGATTTTTTTTTTACTTCCTTATTTTTTTTCTCCATCTATAATCAGCAAGAAGATATTAAAAATACTGAAAAGCAGATTTCTTTTCCTGTTTCTTTTATTTCACACCATCGCCATCTATTCACCCAAAGTATTTTTAATTCAGAGCAAGTTAAAATTTCGCCATCTATTCACCCAAAGTATTTTTAATTCAGAGCAAGTTAAAATTTTGTGCAAAATTGACAACGTCAATAAAACGCAGCGCTTGATTTGTCAATAATCGTTTTCCATGAGCTTTTTGGGATCATTAAATTTATCAGATGTGAAATCATTTCTATCAGAATAATCGGTAAAAATTGATCTAATTAAACAGATTTATGGAGATACGAATCGTCAAATTTCTCAAGGATCTTTGATGTCAGTAATCTCGACAGAGGGCTTTTGCTCGCAAGGTTTCCATCTCGTATGCGATGCTCCTTGATGTTCATGCGCATTGCACAGTTACTGCAACTGGATCTGATGGGGACACATGAGCTACTCTTGTGCCGAAATTGTTTGACGTCATCGCACTGTGAGATCTTGTCAGAAACGTTTGGTGGGGACAAACGTGAGATGAGACAAGGGTATTACTATTAAACTCTCTCAACCCCCATAGAAATAGCACCAGGAGGGAGAGAGAGAGACACGAATCTATCTGAAATTCCATATTCCATTCCAGTGTATGTGTGTGTGAGTGCGAGTGCGAGTGCGAGTGCGAGTGCGAGTGCGAGTGTGAGTGTGAGTGTGAGTGTGAGTGTGAGTGTGAGTGTGAGTGTGAGTGTGAGTGTGAGTGTGAGTGTGAGTGTGAGTGCGAGTGCGAGTGCGAGTGCGAGTGTGAGTGTGAGACGAAAGCATGTCTCTGACACACTCCATTAGCAATCCATATGGGACACGAGTCCCTCGCCATGCATGGGTCCTCGATGTATATATATACATATATATACAGGTAAAGACTATAACTGCATATGTAAAGCACACTGGATGAATTCTCGAGGCAGTGCAATACGTATATTTCTCAGTTAATATGCAAGAATGTATTTCCATGCTGGTATTTCTCGACTATGTACATGTTGTACATATTTCTATGTAAATGGTTATGCAGTTTGATGCTCGAGTATTCAAGACGCGTATCAAAAATAATAATTGCACTCCATCATAAGACAATGTGGTCCATTCAAAGATGAAAAAAAAACCATTTGAAATTTTACTATACGATCGTTTGGATCATTTTTTGACTTAATTTTTTTCACAAACAATAATTGCACTCCATCATAAGACAAGAGATGTGGTCCATTCATCCAATTATTGATGTTTATTTTATTAGGAAATTATTGACAATGAAATTTTACTCGGTGCCATAATTTTTGATAATAATGCAAATAAAATGTCAGAGGAAAAATGTCTCGCAACTTTGTCAACTGTAATATCTGGGAAATGGTGGAAATTCTCAGGGATATGTGTGAATGCATCGTCGTTGAAGGTACGTGGTGGCATTAAATGTCAAGATATTAGGTTATACCTGGTGTGTAAGGGCCGACAAGAATTACTTGGTACTTCAGATGCACGTACTTTATCCATCCCTCGACTCTGTTGGCTTCGTGGCCATTGCTGTGTGTATATCGTCATGGTAATCAGATTAGAGGGTTACCTCGAGACATGGGTGAGGCACGATGTACGAAGAGCTGTGAGTTGAGGCTAATGGGGATCGTACATTAACATGATCTCGTTAGCCAAAACGTGACAGCCACGGAATGTTCATGGAATTTATTTAGCTAATTCCATACAACTATAAATCAGCCTTGAATATAATATTATTATATTATTTTAAACCATTCGTGGCAACTTGCATTTTTTGAAATATCACTTCTCATGTTTTACCCTTATAATAATAATAACAGTAATTATTATCTGTGTATTTTAATCTCGTGTTTTAATTCGAATGTTTCTGCCTCGCATTTT
>CAVLGY010000091.1:0-5000 GCA_963669185.1 Dyspetes luteomarginatus | reverse complement strand
ATACTTAAATTTAACTTTTTCCCTCTCTCCTCGATTCTTTTAGACTCTGTCGTTTCAACGCACACACACACACACACATACACATACACACAGACACACAAAATAACATACACAGAAGAGAGGATAAATGAGTGCAAAATATATACTTAAATTTAACTTTTTCCCTCTCTACTCGATTCTTTTAGACTCTGTCGTTTCAACGTGCACACACACACACACAGACACACAAATTACATACACAGAAGAGAGGATAAATGAGTGGAAAAGATATAACGGTTAATTTCCGCGTGATGGTGTTAACCCACGTTTTATCGCTTTAGTTTATCCAAACTGAACGGCACCATATATGTTGTATGCGAGAAAGCACCGGCCACATCAGTGTCTGCCAGAGGATGCACCGACCTCATCACTGTTCTATCTCTTCTCTATATCCATTCTCTTTATCTTCCGTCTAAGAAACAAATCTAGTCCAACATCGCTGTTATACCAACTTCGGGGCTTCGTGGCTTTCAGTACGATCTTTAAGTCACTCTAAAGAATGCACATTATGTGCGGGTGCAAATTACAATTCCGGGTTAGACACAAGCATGTGGTATCTAGCAAAAGTCGATCTGATTCTCGTGCTGTTTTTAACTTTGTAACACGAGTTTAAAGACCATTTAAAGATCTCGTAAAATAGTTTTTTATTCATTGCTATAAATTTTATTCCAATTCAAAATAATTAATTGTTTAATATATATATATATATATATATATATATATATATATATATATATATATATATATGTATATATAAATATTAATATTATGGATTAATTAATTCCTCAGTTAAACGATTAGTTATTTTGAATTTGAATAAAATTTATAGCAATGAATAAAATACTATTTTACGAGATCTTTAAATGGTCTTTAAACTATATATATATATATAAATTGAATTATTCATATAATTATAATTTATTTCTACTTCTTTCCATTTTATTTCTATTTCTGTACCATGTGCAATTTTTGGTCGAATTACAGAATTTTTCCCACACACACACACACACACACTCGTAACCTCGTCAATATTACGCGACTAAAACGCGTAACCGTAAAATCTCGATGAAGCATCAGCAGGTTGAATTCACGTCAGTCCACGTGCAGCCATTAAAATGCATCGGAAAAGAGAGAAATAGAGATCGAAAAAGGTAAAAAAGTATTCGGAGCCTCGTAAAAGCTTTGCCAACAGATCTGCGTATTCCAAGCTCGCTCGTGTATATTACGCGAATTGCCGCGACAAAATTCTGCCGCTCCTTTTTCTCAATTTTTTTATTCTCTTTATTTTTTTTTTTATTCTCACCTGAGTGAAGTTCTTCGGGGAAATAATACACGAGAGTACATGCCTTGGTATTGCTATAATATGGCGCTGAATACCGCGCTTTAGCGAGCGAAAACACCGAGAGAACCGACGACGACGCCTCGCGGTGTCCGCGGAGAACGAGGTTGACGTGGATAAATGTCACGTTTCACCGCGGGAGACGCACGCCCGATGATCTTCCGGGCCTTTTCCCTTCCCGACGTTATATATCTATACTGTATAACCTCTATGAGGCTATAATTAAGTATATTTTCTCCCAGATGTAGGTAGACCATTATATATATATATATATATATATATATATATATATATATATATATATATATGTATGTGTATATATATGTATTTACGACATAAACGAACCTGCTGGATTGGCCAACTTGTTTTTCCGATCTTTTTCCACTTCCTCTCCTTTTCATTTTTTCTCTTTCCTCCATTATTCGAGGATAATTTTAGGATAAGAAGTCAAATTTTTCACCATATTTTATGAAATTTTTGACAGCTTGTTATTGAAATTTAACGACAAGAGTCATGAGACATTTAGAATAATAAATATAAAATAAATAAAAATAGGGTAAAGTATTTGCTAATATTAAATATTATATAGAAATCAATTGCTCATTTTAGGAATACAAAGGAGCTAAAATCATCAACGTATATTCACTCAATTTTTATTCCATCTTCTTCTCTCCTAGATTTTTTGTTTTTTTTTTTCAACTTTTGCTACTGATTTTTATTTTTGTTCTATAAGAAGATTTACATTTTTATCTGTGTCATTTCTTTGATGTTCTTGCGAATTTTTTTTCGAAATTTAACGACAAGAGTCATGAGACATTTAGAATAATAAATATAAAATAAATAAAAATAGGGTAAAGTATTTGCTAATATTAAATATTATATAGAAATTAATTGATCATTTTAGGAATACAAAGGAGCTAAAATCATCAACGTATATACGTTGATAATACGTATATCGTTGATGAAAAAAATAAATCTAGCAGAGAAGAAGATGGAATAAAAATTGAGTGAATTTTCACTCAATTTTTATTCCATCTTATTCTCTGCTAGATTTTTTTTTTGAGTGAATTTTTTTGAATTGAGTGAATTTTCACTCAATTTTTATTCCATCTTCTTCTCTGCTAGATTTTTTTTTTTTTTTTAACTTTTGCTATTGATTTTTATTTTTGTTTTATAAGAAGATTTACATTTTTATCTGTGTAATTTCTTTCATGTTCTTGCGAATTTAAATTCATCAGATTTATAATCTTATGAATAAAATTCGCAAGAATATTGCTTATAGCAATAATTTGCCAATAGAATATTGTATGGCAAATCATATACTTATGTACCCGGAAGTTCAACGACCATTGAGAATCGAATAAACCGGCTTCTCATTCGTGCGGTGAATGAACCGGTGCACGAAAACGCATCGAGTGATGATCTTTTTAGTCGAGATGACGAAAGAGAGAGAGAGAGCAACACGGGCGTGCGTGGTTCGCGTACCAAATATATATATATATATATATATGTATGTGTATATATATGTATATATATATTTATATATATATGTATATATATGCATATATATGTGTATATATATATATATATATATATATATATATATATATATATATATATATGCGACGAAGACGGGCGAGGTCACACACGCGAGAGCTTTTGGTGGTCGGATCCGTTTCTCCTTGTGGCTCTCACCCTCTTAGAAAAACACGAGAAGAGAAGAGAAGAAGTCTCGAGAAGAGTTCCTGGCATGTACGAAAACGGGATCGTTTTCGTGTTGAACGATAGAGAGAGCGAGAGAGGAGCCAATTAAAAGAAAAGGTAAAAGAGATTAAAGGCGAATGAGAGAGAAAATTTTATACGAGAGAGTATATAGATAATTATCTGCACCCCCGTTTATCGTCATGATTGATCCCATCATCATTTTTTTTTCCCTCCGAATCAATGACAGTGAGGAGAGCAAATTTTTTTTTTTTTTTTTTTTTTTTCTCTCATTTGATCCTCAATTTCTCTCGAGAGATTTTTTTGGGCAATCAGAAATTCTTCCAGGTCAGTCACATAACAAACATATATCGCGGTCAGTGCACTCTCATGCGAGCGTCTGCGAGTTATCTGATCTGAAAATAGGCAAAATATGTTGCCCTCGCACTTCCGGCGCCTGATTCGTCTATAGCTATGACTGTTTATCAGTCTCGAACGGAAGTAATACAAGGAGGCAAAAAACAAAAAAAAAAACCTTCTCGAGAACAGGTAGATTAATTTTTTCCGTTCAGCTATATAAAGATCTCTCAAAATATCATTTATTAAAATATTTTATTTATCTTGGCAATTATAATGCACGGCAAAAACAAAAGTTTCGTAATTTTTTTCATCATATGTCTCTTCAAATTTCAGATTTATTAATCAGCATATAATAAAAGGATTCGTTAAAATTCGTTAAAAAAAGTTTATATCTATTTATAAAATGCTTATACACCGACGTAATGCATTTTTTTTCCCCAATTAACATATTGAAATCGACATGGATTACTCGTATACCGATATACATATATATAATATTTTATAATATAATAACAATAATAATAATAATAATAATCATTTTTTATTAAATTAAATATTGATAGAAAAATTAAAAATTCACTTTGTCAAATCGATTTCTCTCCCAAAACTTTCCTTACGTTTCCTCTGCCAGACTAAAAAGATTCGTTAAAATTAATTTAAAAAAAACTTTAAATCTATTTATAGAATGCTTATACATGTATTTCTTGTATACCGGTATACATATATATAATATTTTATAATAACAATAATAATAATCATCATTTTTTATTAAATTAAATGTTGACAGAAAAATTAAAAATTCATTTTGTCAAATCGACTTCTCTCCCAAAACTTTCCTTACGTTTCCTCTGCCAGACTAAAAAGATTCGTTAAAATTAATTTAAAAAAAACTTTAAATCTATTTATAGAATGCTTATACATGTATTACTTGTATACCGATATACATATATATAATATTTTATAATAACAATAATAATAATAATAATAATAATAATTTTTTATTAAATTAAATATTGACAGAAAAATTAAAAATTCACTTTGTCAAATCGACTTCTCTCCCAAAACTTTCCTTATGTTACCCCTACCAGACTAAAAAGATTCGTTAAAATTAATTAAAAAAAAACTTTAAATCTATTTATAGAATGCTTATACATGTATTACTTGTATACCGATATACATATATATAATATTTTATAATAACAATAATAATAATAATAATAATAATAATCATTTTTTATTAAATTAAATATTGACAGAAAAATTAAAAATTTACTTTGTCAATCGACTATTGTGACCATATTGCCTTCTCTCTCAAAACTTTCCTTACATTCCCCCTATACGAGACTCTCTGAGTAAACCGAACCAGCTTGTGTGTGCCATGGTGACTTATCGAGGCGATTAATTACGATGATTTGCTGAGCTTTCACTCGGCCGGGAAAATAAGGGGTCAGAGGGAGGGAGGGGTTACGGGGGCGGAAAAAGTTTTGCGTTCGCACAACACACAGAGCAGTCGTACTAACAGAGAATTTACATTGATATTTCGCGTTTGAGCGTCAAGTTT
>CAVLGY010000090.1:0-15523 GCA_963669185.1 Dyspetes luteomarginatus | reverse complement strand
CTTGCCTGGAGAAATGGCAGCAAGAAAGAAAACGGCGCTTCGGGCCTCGACCCGAACATTCGAAACGCAACTAACATCTGCTTCTATTTTTGCTCTGGCCCAAGTCCAATGCTTAAATCATTTTTTTTTTTTTAAATTTTATCGTCTTTTTTTTTGTATCTTTTTCTTCTTCCTCTTCTTCTCATTCTTATTTCTCGAGCCTCACACACGCTCCAATATGACAAACGGCTGGATGGATCATTGAGTGTGGTCTTGAAGCGAAAAGTTTCCAACGCACAAACGCCAAGAATTAACGAGACTCGGAGTGTTGAGAATCTCGTAAATTGCCTGACAAAATCATCTGCAAGAATTACTCGAAATCTCGATCGATCTTAAATGTCTTCAAATATTATGGCGAATAAAAAAAATCGATTTTATTTAATCGCGAAATTTTGGCACTTAACGATCCTCACAATATTTTTTTCGCCTCGTGACAAAAATAGATCGAAATATTTTGACAAATAAATAATAAAAAAAATGTTTAATGTGAAACAAGAAACAGGGAATATGATATGTTAAGTGTCAGACATATTTCCGTGGCGATGGTCATTATTCAAAGGAGTTACACGCCCAAGTAAATGGAAAAGGCAAACGGTGACACGACTTTCTTCTCGCATTGATATACACATGCATTAATGTACATTGATACATATATATACATATATATATATATATAGCGGCGATTTTATATATATATATAGCGGCGATTTTATATATATATATAGCGGCGATTTTATATATATATATAGCGGCGATTTTATATATATGTATATATATATTTATATGTATATACACATTAATATCACGTGGTATGTACATGCGTTCACTCTAAACCGGATATTTAATAATCCTGCTCGCGTTGGCTCGCCCGAGATTTTTTTTTTCCGTCACGCGAGACCATTTCTAAGGAGGGGTCGAAGGTGAATCACCGTTGAATAGTTGGGGCGCTCTTTCTTTTTTTTTTTTTACTCACGATCGCATCTCTCTTTTTCTCCATCCAAGTCTCAAAGAGCTTCCGTTTTTTTTTTTTCTACGACTCACGCACACACATCGGTAATTTTTCTTCGGTTTTTATCAAGTTGACGCATTTGTTCAAAGATCTCAAAAATATCGGTAAAGCAAAAATCTCGCGGAGTACTTTTTATTTTTAAGAGAGAGAGAGAGAGACCCCGAGCCCTTTCTGCGATTTACTTCTCGCTCGACTGAGGTTGAATCATCAATTTTACTTCATGGCACGAATTAATTGCCGTATAATTTTACGCACACGAGATAAACGTTTATTCTACATATATAGAGATTGTGGGATGGGGGGTGGGAAATCAAAAAATTATTCACTAGCAGCCTAACAACAGCCTGTCGAGAGCGATCGCTCATGCTCACCCACGACATCGAAGATTTTTACACATTAAAAAAAATATATATATATATATATATATGTATATATATATGTACATAAATACTTTTATGTATATAGAAAGGATGTGGGATGCAGCGGCGATTATACAATCGAGCTCCGACGATATAATAGCCGGGTATTTGAAAAGTCGATCAAGTAGCTCACGGTCGAGTGAGTGGAGCCGATTTAAATGCGATATAATGAGAGGTGTCTGATTATACCGAAAGAAGAAGAAGAGCACAACGCACGAATCCCGAGGAACGCCTCATGTACAGTCGATCTCATATATATATGAGATCGGCTGTATATATGTATATATATATATATATATATATATATATGTATACGCATATTTTGTGCAGACTGCCATAGGTCAGACAGACGTCCAGACAGAATTAGGGAATCGTGGAAATTACATAGAGCCGAATATATACATCGAGGAGGCAAGAAGAACTCTAGTGAAGATCGTGCATTAGACAAGTTCCAAGGTTTTTTAATGCTCAGCTGCTATAAATGAGGAACCCTTTGAAAAAAAAAAAAATTGAGTCAACTTTTTTTTCTCTGCATAAAATTAAATCTTACGTTCTCGATTAATTTTCTTTTTTTCAATAATTTCATTCAATTTGTTACAACTAATTTTACAAATTAAATATTTGATTAAATATTGCATCGAAATTTCAAAAATATTATTATTATTATTATTATTACAATGTAAAATGAAACTGGCAATCAAGATGATTTGTAAAATTGGCTTTGAGCGATTATCTAGCGACCGAGGAAGGAAAAAAAACGATCGGGTCAGACAAAATTAATGTCAATGGAAAAAAAATATTTCACGTGCCGTTACACTGACTGATTTTTCTGTCTGACCGAAAACTCACGTATAGTTTACATTTTTCTATCAACGTATTCTCGTTTCTCGCATCTGGTTTTTATTACAAGACAGTTACGATTTCAGAATCTCAAAGTGCCCCTATGGAAGATGCCAATTTTTGTCTGTTAATCATGCCAATGCCAATTATTGTCTGATGCCAATGCCAATTATTGTCTGATGCCAGTATTTGTCTGACAATTATCAGAAAAAAATTGGCAAATATATTCATAATTTTTCGGATAATTGGAAAATTCTGAAAATTTATCAACGATGCAAGCGACAGAGGAGAGGACAAATTATTATCATGCATGAATATCAAGTTGGCGAAATCTTGTGATTGGTCTTGATCGTCATCGGGTTGTTGGCAAACGATGCGAGTTGTTTTTGTGGTATAATTCGAGCACCGAATATGCTCCAGCGTCGCCATCGCACATAGCAGCATGTAATTAAGGGGGTTGATTAATGTTAATTCAAAGGGTAATTAAGAATGTTGCGCATAAAAATTCGATAATTTATGGTCATTGGGGATAATTACATACTGGCCATACTTGTAATTGCACGAGCTATAGTTTATCAGTGCTCGAGGAGAGTTCAGCCTCAAGCCAATCTGCCACACAACTTGACCTGTCCCTCTTTTACTCTATACATGCATAAGCATATACACGGACACGTATATTGAGTTAACTTTGGTATATATATATATATATATATATATATATATATATATATATATATATATATCTATATATTCATATATATATATATATATGTATATGTATATACATATATATGCGTGAGAGTATTTTGCGGAATATTATACCGTCTCAGATCACAGCTTATTATAGAGGGCCGTATGGATAAGGTGTGGGCTTGCGAACTCTACGGTTAAAATGCTCCAGTCGACTACTTGGAGCTCCTGCCGTTGCCAAGAGCTATACGATATGTGTAAAAGTCTGTCTACGTGTGCAGTGTTGGAGCATTTAACCGACATTCTCGATCCTAAAGCTTCATCCATGCATTCGCCCATGCAGTTTTCTCGTGCTCTAGCTCTACTTTATGCCTTGGGCTAAACACTTGTGGACCGTGGGCAGGGCGTCGCCTTCGGCCATACGGGGCTGCGATTTATGAGCTCGTGATCCTGAATGTTCTTCCAAACGCGCCATTTTCAAATCATTCAAACTGACGTTAATGCTGGCAGAATTCTCTGAGCTATTCGTGTGATTCCTTGCTGGGAAAGAAACTCTAAAAATTGGCACGAAGTTTAATAAATTATATTACGATTTCTACCCAATAATACAAATTATATCGGTAAAATCGGCAGCCAGTATCGCTCGGTGACATTGTCCAAGTACTGACTTACCATTAAGTCGATACTGGCCCATTACTTGTGGCCCGTAGGCAGGATAAATTCAATTTTCTTCAGAGCAACGATTTTTTTCGAGTTTTTTGGACTATTTCGGTGCCAGTTCCCGGCCAATACCAACACCGAATCTTTAATCGTCCCTTTGACCTTGAAATTCATCTTAAGTTCGAGCTTAAATCTTAATATGAAGAAAAGTTCATGGAGAAAGATTCAGGCCCGCTGAGTCGTTCTACTATTCATACAGGGAGATTCCCTGCTGGGAAAAATCGGATCATGCCGAATAATCGGTGAAAAGATTTTTCGAGGAAGAAAAGCGATGTGAAGAATCAAGCGGGGTATAAAAATGCTTATATATATATATAAGTAAAAAAACAAGGAAAAAAAACATGGAGTATATGATCGACTCAGCGGGACCAGTTGGCAACCACCCATCGGGATATTGTTCCTTCAACACATTCAGCCACGACACATAGTTCACATACGTTTTTTAACCCCGTCTCGGTTATAATCAATCGTACGCTCTGCCACACAAGCTTCGCCTAATTGTCACTCAAGCCCTCTCTCTCTCTATATATATATATATATATATATATATATATATATATATACGGAATAATGCGATCCGAAATATGCGAGCAGAGTCCGATGAAGAGAAAAAAAAATGGTGGCAAAGAGTTTGCTAGAGTGCATCCCGTGTGTGAGTTCGAGAGGGTGGACAGAGGTAAAAAAATAAATAAAAATAAAACTTTTTTCCAGTATAAACGACAAGTCGAGATGACGGTGGAGAGAAAAACTTCGAAGGGGAGGAAATGTGGACTGAGAAGGGAGAGCACAGCTTGCAGATTTTGCATGTGGTTTCACCCGTATTTTCGTACCGCTAAACTATCAGCAGCACCTTTTCGTCCCAACGTGAATAGTCAATGCTAATATTATATGGACCATTTCAGCTCGACTCGACTAATATACGAGCCTGAATTATTCAGATTTGTCGAAATTTCCAAAATGCTTTCGTATGTCGTCCAAAATGCTTTCAAATGGTCCATATGGTCCATGGAGCTGAAATCAGCTCGTCTCGACCAATGTTCGAGCCTGAACAGCTCAGATTTTTCGAAATTTCCAAAATATCGAATGCAATGGAATAATTCTAACAAAATTGCTGGAAAAAAATTTTTAAATGCCTTACAATCCAAATGATGGAAAATCTGAAAAAAATTCAATTTACTTTTACTTGCTTGGATGAGTAATAAAAAAAATAATAATAATGACAGGAAACCGAGAATTCCAAGGGGCAATTGTTCGAGTTGAAGTGGAATTACCCGTACATAAATGAGCGTTAAATATGTGTACGATGAGTAGCTTATATATATATATATATCTATATATATATTGTATTAGGCTCACAACGTAAGTACGTAGGTAATGCTCGTTTCGTGCGATACCAATTCCGTCAGAAATCCACGGGGCTTTGTCCCGAGTCACGAAACGCAAGGATTAAACTGAACAGCCGTATATATATATATATATGAGGGAGGCACTAAGAGAAGGAGAGAGAGAGAGACGTGAGAGAAGCAGCAACCCTGTTAATGCGAAACTGTGCGAACGCGTCTCTGGTACATATTATACTCACCAGGGGGAAAGCTTTCTCTCTCTCTCTCTCTCTCTCTCTCTCTCTCTCTCTCTCTCTCTCTTTCTCTCTCTATCTCTCTCTCGCTCTCTCTCTCTTTCTCTCTCCCTCTCTCTCTCTCTCTCTCTCTCTCTCTCTCTCTCTATCTCTCTCTCTCTCTCTCTCTATTTATTTCTCTCTCTCTCTCTCTCTCTCTCTCTCTCTCTCTCTCTCTCTCTCTCTCTCTCTCTCTCTCTCTCTCTCTCTATTTATTTCTCTCTCTCTCTCTCTCTATCTCTCTCTCAGTTTGTGTGCATACGTATATTCGTGTATACAATATTACCACATGCTTGTGTTCTCCCTAACGATTCCATGTGCATACCACAATGGCCCTGCCTAATGTGCCCACCGATCGGCAAGCTATGAGCAGTTTGAGTATTAGGCAAGCTTTATCCATATATCGATTATGTACCAAAAAAAAAATTGATTTTTACCAAAGCAAATCATTTCCGGTCCCAAAAATCGCACCGAGAATTTCAATTATATTTTTCGATCGCACTCATGCAATTCTCCATTTATTGCAAATAATTTCATCGTATTGATTGAAGCCCAAAAAATTTCGTAAAAATTCATAAATCTTCCTTGAGATCCTATAAGCTTAAACAATAATAATAATAATAATGATACAAATGTAATTTTGTAATTGTTAATTTAATCGTTGAAAAAAATTCAAAATGTCAAGGATACGAATGACTCTTGTCAGTCAGTTTAATATTGGAGCGTTATTTTTATTGCAGTCTTGAACTTTTAAGCTCTTTGATGGCGACTTTTTTTTTTTTTTTAGTTCCTGCCTTCGTTAATCTCGTTATAAAAATCCTAAATACTGCATAGTTAATTTTTAAGCTAGCTCGTTCATCCCAGACATGTTTCCATATGTATTCTCGAGCTTAACACGAGATATATATATATATATATATATATATATATATATATATCAAATGAAAGTTTTTGATATATATTTTTTTTCACCCTGCCAAAGGCGTATTCACATATGTCCAACTTCCTCGAGCGATATGAGACCGAGTCGTGACTTTTCCTTCGTATGCATGAGAATATTAAGTCGTGGCGTATAGGAAGGATATTTCATATTTTACGGGCTACGCATTCTCTCTCTCTCTCTCTCTCTTTCTCTTTCCTATATATACGTACTTTGAGCGCCGTTGGGGTTCGGCTAAAAAGTCCACGTCAGTCTAAATCAGAGCGAGTAGAGAGTGAGTGCATTAAACCCCGAATTACCACAAATAGAACTCTTAAGCTTGGCAGTCTCTCTCTCTCTCTCTCTCTCTCTCTTTCTCTCTTGGTAAACCATTATAATGGCGTACCCCCTACTGAGGATATATTTACGTGTGCTAGACCGCCTTCGCGTCTCACGCTGCGACCGATGGTGTTTAACATCTGGCATAAAAGTTCAGGAGACTCTCGATTCAAATTCGATTTCTATCTCTCTCTCTCTCTCTCTCTCTCTCTCTCTCTCTCTCTTTGCTTCATTCCATATGGAGACTCAACGGCGAGTACATACATTTTTTTCTACCAATTTTTTCACTTTTATTCAAGATAATTGACAAAAAAAATTCTATAATACTCAAAAGTACATAAATCGTACATAAATATTCTTGCTGTAAATTGTAAATGAAATTTAAATTTTCATCCCTTACAAAGCCAAAGAATAAATTCTTTAACGACTCACATAATCCACGAGTCTTTCTCATTTAATATTTTAATGAAAAAGTTTTATTGAAAGAACACGTCAGAGAAAAAGGGCCGATTATATATATATATATATGTATATATATGTATTTTATATTCTCCGCGGGGATCTCGAAGGACACGTGTCACAGTCAAAGACCAGGAGAGTCAGCATCGACTCGACGACAATCTCTCAGAGTCCATTCAGACAGGGCATGAACGCTTTTTACACGCAAATTAGATCTATTAGATGCGTAACGCGTACATAAAGATACTCGTGACTCGAGTATTTCCTAGGGGTGGATCCCACCCTGTCCCTTGTATAACTCATTTGGGGCGTTTGGCTCGTGTGCGTGCTTTTTTTTTTTTTTTTTTTGATCAATTATTAGAATTAATAATGGAGCACGCAACATTGCCCTTCGCCCTTTTTTTCCAAAAATGATATTCTAGGAACGGAAATAAAAATTCACGTGCAGAATTTTCAGCGATTCTTTCTCCGTTCATTAAAAAATATAAAATTTGTTTCCTTGAAAAAAGAAAAAAATAAAAAAATATTATGACACGCGTACATTTTTACACGTGCAAAAAATAAAATGAGCACTGCGAAAGGGCATTTGTGAAAAGTGGCTGAAAAGTTTAAGAGGAAGAGTTCGCGTATAGTCGAGGAGCATCTTTCCGTTGCGGAAGTGTGAGAGCTGAGAGTGAGCTGAGGGTATGATGGTGGAAAATTATTGAAGGACAAGAAGAAAGCGATAGTATATAGAGAGAAGTGAGGGAAAGTGCAAAAGCAAGGAGAGTCTATGGTTTTCCTATATACATATATATATATATGTGTATATATGTATATATATATATACATATATATATGTGTATATATGTATATATATATGTATATATATATATATATATATAGTGGAGTGGGCAAAAGCTGGAAGTGGGTAAGTTGTCGAGCGAAATGTTATCGCACTCTCCTGATCGTCGGCACGGTACCGGGTGAGTCGAGGGATGAACGAGGGTAGGGGGTGAATGGGAGAGCGAACGAGGGTCGACGAGCCGCGAACGACGAGCAAGAGAGAAAACTACCCCGAACGAGACCAAGAGAGACAGGAGAAAGAGAGGGAAAGAGAGAGAGAGAGAGAGAGAGAGAAATCGAGTAAGGGATGATGTAGTGGAACGAGAGAGGGGAGAAAAGCTACCGGAAGATTTCAGCGAAGGGTAGAAAAAGAGAACAGCGAAGGGAGAGCATCGATTCGTTTTCTTGACCTCGCCAACAATCGCTTTTAGCTATTCCCTCGACTTTACTCTTTTCACTTAATCCTACGAGTCAGCCGAAAGCTTTTCATTCGCAGATAAATTTTTTTTTTTAGTTACAAACTTGTCATAATTTATTCTGACCAATAGAAATTTGATGATTTTATAATGCCTGAAATTAGCCGAAATTCTTTGATCGATTGACAGGTAGATTTTTTTTTCCCAACTCAAGATTTACTGACGCGTACAAATGAATTTTTTGTCAAATTTCAGTAGATAATTCCGTACTGATCAGACAAAAACGCGACAAGATCCACAAATTTTGAAAAGTAGAACATCTCGTAAAAAAAGTCAAAGCATTAAAAAAATATAATCAATTTGAAGATGCAACTTTTTTCATTCGACCGATTAGAGAAAAATCAGAGAGTTGAAATTGCGTCGATTCGTCGACAACTTCCATTCCAGAAAGAATCACGTAAAATCATACAAGAAATAACATTAAAGGTCCATTGTGGAAAATATATTGTGTAACCGGAAATGGAGGGAAAAAAAAATATATTAGAGTATATATACATGTATGTCTGACCCTACACGCGCCGTAACCACTTGACTCAATTGAGAGAGGGCGTCTCATCGAGTCTGCATCGTCGACGACGTCGTCCTTGAAGTTGTCGTCGACGTCGTCGTTCTCATCGTCGTCGTTCCCTTTTGTGTACCCTTTGCTCGAGTGCCTATCCCAACAATATATCCCTGGCGAGTCAAGTGGCGCCTTTGGGATATTTTTCAACGTCGTCGCCCCCACCCCCTCATGTATACTCTCAACGAAACCAAAGCATACATATATATATATATATATATATATATATATATATGCTATGTACCAAGTTCTCTCATCTTCTCTTTGCAAATTCCATCCAGCAAGCTACGAAGACTTTTCCTCCAAACATGCATACACCCCACAACCTACTTTTTTTCATCCCCTTCTTCGAGTCTCGTTCATAGCTTTTTCACCCTTATATTCTGTGTAAAATTGTGTGTGTCACCCGTCTGGTCTACTGTTGCTCTCGTCCTGCAACTTCTCCGCCGGTTATTCTGCCCTTGCCATCAGGGGTCGCACAACCCCTACACGGAAAATCATCCCTTCTGACTAAATCCTTTTCGAAAGAACATACACTGATGAGAGGGTGAGGAAAAAACTCTCTTGCTGGACAGTTAGAGAAGGCCATTCTCAGGCACTGATTTTCCACCCCCCATCCACAATCATCCCTTATGGTCAACGTCGATATATGCTCACAACGAGCTGAATTTTGGAATTGAATTTGTGCATTTAGTTGTCGATATATATATATATATTTATATATGCGCATGGACTATATATATATATAATTCATGCGCATTCGTGCCAACACGTGCTCGTGTTTACCTCAACTGCCGCACCAGTCACATGCCAGCTCTTCGGCAACTGTAGAGCACAAATGGGAAATATGGACCAGGCCAAAAAATTTCAATGGTTTTTTTTTTCATAAAAGTGCATCGTGGATAAATAAAATTGATTCGATCCATTATTTTTCTTCTTACAAATATTGAGAGGAGATACAAAGGGATGATTTGAAAAAATTAAAATTGAAAAAATGAACATTTAGGAATTAAAATTTCAATCAAAAAAATCGAAATGTTGCTAATTCTATTTTTCAGACACGTTAATCGTCCAATTTTAGGACATTGAAAATCTTCCTCGAATTTTTAGAGGTAGATCAAAGTTGTCTCATTCGCTCAAACAACGAGTGGAGTTTATCAAGAATTCCGATTTATATCCAACCGCAGTAACTTTCAACCGAGGGAAACCATTTGTAACTGGTATAGAATGAGAAAGGGGTTGTAGAAAGAGCAGCGTCGACATAATTTATTCCTTTTGCTCCCATTCACCCTCTCAACCCCTGACGATTCCCCTAATTAACAGGTTCAGAATTCATCGTTTCTTCAGAGTTCTCTTTCTCTGAGATATAAGCGGGAGGAGGTGGAGGGGGGAGGGGGGGGGGAGGCGCCGATCGGTCGCGACTGACAATCAGTGAAGAATTTCATGGCTGTATAGAATACAAAATGGCCATTATCAATTATCTAGCAGGTATTCGATAAATCTTGTACATTGTTGAATTTATTATATTTCTCCTTTTCTATCTGACATTTTTGTCGTTTATTTTGTTAAATCATTTAGTGTAAATCTTCAACGATATTTTTCATTGCGTGGATTATACAAACTTTTGACGAATGAACAATTTTTATTTTGCTGAATTTGGAATATTATGGAACAAAAAAATTCGTAGGTCAAGTGGACAATCGAATTTTTTTCGGGGTTGAAATATTTTTTAAGCTAGCTTGGGTCGAATAAAAAATTGAAAGATCCTGAGATGAAGAAAAATCAAGAGCAGTCCTTGACTGGCTGACATTACAATGTTTTCGGCATTGATGTCTCTCTCTCTCTCTCTCTCTCTCTCTCTCTCTCTCTCTCTCTCTCTCTCTCTCTATCTCACTCTTTCTCTCTCTCTCTCTCTTTCTCTCTCTAATTCTCTTTCTCACGTACATTCACGGCAGTCACACTTCTCGCAGGCATGAGAATCTGAAATTAACGTTTTCCCCTCGGTGATAATCCACGAAGTGAAGGCCACAGATATATATTCTCAGTTATATCCAACGAATTCTCATTACGAATTCAACGAGGAAACTCTCTATGGTGCCTGCAGATGCTGGTAGTCATCTATATATACACAAAGTATATATATATATATATATATATATATATATATATATATAAAACTATGAGGGGGCAGATAGTGATATAATACGTGAACGAGGACGAATGATCGATAAGTGAAGCTCTCACTTGGCGATATTGAACTTCGACATGGATTTAAGAAGCGAAATTCTCGCGTTTGGATCGACCTATATATATATATATATATATATATGTAGAATTCAATCTAGGACCTCGAGCTGCATTATTAGCTCACGCTCTCATCGACTTTAGCCCCCCCCCCCATCACGTCCCCTGCCACCACCACTTTATTCTGCCCTCAACCAGCACCCACGTCATGGCTTTCAGTCGATCTTACAATTAGCATTTCCAGGTCAAATCGAACTTTACCACGTACGACTGGCTCTCCTTTATATGTGTACGCGGGCGTGCATAATTATCGGTTAATTATTGGAACGGAGCTAAGTAGCCCGGAGAAAATTATCACCGCGGACTTGTGGCAGCTCAGCTATATATTTAAAGTAATATAATATGTACGTGATATGCATATATATATATATGTATATATAGACGTGTGGTTAATAGATATATATTTTTTTTTCATTCGCTCTTTTCTCGCTGTAAATAATTTTTATCATTTCACAATACAGATATATAATGATTCAAGTGTGTACACATATATATTTGAGATTCCTACTAATGGTAAACTATAAATGTGTATATAGTTGGAGTAGATAGATAAACGTGGTAAATAAATGTCCGCCAAACTAGCTCCGGTCTCGCCACATTCCCGAGTGGCTTTTATATCTTTTACAGCACCCAGAAGCGCGCATTCGCTCTCTCTCTCTCTCTCTTTCTCTCTCTCTCTCTCTCTCTCTCTTTCTCACTGCCTTCTCTCCTAGTCTAAGCAACTTTCTTAATTACTGATATTAATTCGATCGTAACGAGCTCTCTCGGAATAATCGCACGTTTGTTGCTCTCCTATATATATATATATATATCGTCCCATCTCATACGTTCTATCCAGAGAATCTCGAATCTCTGAGTTACCGATGGAAACTGATCAGTTGTAAGAATAAAATCAATGCTAGCCAAGATTTTTTTCTAATTGTTCCCATTAAAACCGATTATAATCGAATTTCATTAACATTGAGAACGAACAAATTGATTAATTCGATACGACGGATGGCAAATTTCAAGCTTGAATTTTCCGTTTCGCCAATTTTTTCCAAGAGATTGAGAGAAAACTGGCTGTAAATATATTTTCTGACCTATATAACGTTCTATGTATTGGAGTAAGCATATTATATATGAATGGCTCATCGAGTATATTTCTGCACGTTGTATATAGAGAAATATAGGATAATGAGGGGAAATATGGACCACCAAAATATTTTTACCTAAAATTCAAATTTCCATTTAATGGGGCCCATAAAATCATGGAATAATTTTTTTTTTTTTCAACGCACAAATTTCAAGCTTGAATTTTCCGTTTCGCCAATTTTTTCCAAGAGATTGAGAGAAGACTGGCTGTAAGTATATTTGCCGACCTATATAACGTTCTATGTATTGGAGTAAGCATATTATATATGAATGGCTCATCGAGTATATTTCTGCACGTTGTATATAGACAAATGTAGGATAATGAGGGCAAATATGGACTACCAAAATATTTTTACCTAAAATTCAAATTTCCATTTAATGGGGCCCATAAAATCATGGAATAATTTTTTTTTTTTCAACGCACAAATTTCAAGCTTGAATTTTCCGTTTCGCCAATTTTTTCCAAGAGATGGAGAGAAGACTGGCTGTAAGTATATTTGCCGACCTATATAACGTTCTATGTATTGGAGTAAGCATATTATATATGAATGGCTCATCGAGTATATTTCTGCACGTTGTATATAGACAAATGTAGGATAATGAGGGCAAATATGGACTACCAAAATATTTTTACCTAAAATTCAAATTTCCATTTAATGGGGCCCATAAAATCATGGAATAATTTTTTTTTTTTCAACGCACAAATTTCAAGCTTGAATTTTCCGTTTCGCCAATTTTTTCCAAGAGATGGAGAGAAGACTGGCTGTAAGTATATTTGCCGACCTATATAACGTTCTATGTATTGGAGTAAGCATATTATATATGAATGGCTCATCGAGTATATTTCTGCACGTTGTATATAGACAAATGTAGGATAATGAGGGCAAATATGGACCACCAAAATATTTTTACCTAAAATTCAAATTTCCATTTAATGGGGCCCATAAAATCATGGAATAATTTTTTTTTTTTTCAACGCACAAATTTCAAGCGTGAATTTTCCATTTCGCCAATTTTTTCCAAAAGATTGAGGACCGAGACTGAGAGATTGAGGATTGAGACTGAGAGATTGGGACTGGCTGTAAGTATATTTGCCGACCTATATAACGTTCTATGTATTGGAGTAAGCATATTATATATGAATGGCTCATCGAGTATATTTATGCACGTTGTATATAGACAAATGTAGGATAATGAGGGGAAATATGGACCACCAAAATATTTTTACCTAAAATTCAAATTTCCATTTAATGGGGCCCATAAAATCATGGAATAATTGTTTTTTTTTTTTCAACGCACAAATCTCCGTCAGTGTATGAACCCTCCATTCGAATGATTAACTTTTCAGGGTCCATTTGTATGAAAAAAAAAATAATAAAAAAATAACCATTCGATTTTATCAGCCTGGGCCATATTAAGACCTTTTAAATTGGCTGATGTTTCTACGCAAAGTTTATATATATATAAGAGAGTTATACAGCGATTGTTACATTAACAGCCGCTACGAATTTAGCCATTTACGAAACATATTCAGATGACCTTACTAATTACCAATATTAGCCAGCGCTTATAACAAGCCACGGGTAGAAAATCGTTGGTTGGATGCACGAGAGCGTTCACTTCGCTCGGATATATATATATATATATATATATATATATAATAACGAGGAAGGCAAACCGTGACTGATGTAAGTAGGACATGGTACTGACGTAGGCAAAATCTCTCGGATAGAGCCCCATATTATACACGCTCTACCCCCTCCCCTCCTCCTCCTCCTCCTCCTCCTCATCACCCCCAGCATATCTCAATTCCAGCATCTTCATCACTACCGAATTTAAAGCTCAATTATAATTCTCACCCAGTTTACCTCGAAATGTCATGACTATTTATATAATGCACTCTTGATAAACCAGATAAATTTTTCTCTCTCTCTCTCTCTCTCTTGTCTTTTATCGTGACCTGATGAATTTTAAGATATTTTTCTTTCGACATGAAAAAAAAAAAAAAAATTTAATCGATTCATCAGACCACCCTGATAAGTGCATTTGTACGATAATTGATGACTCGCTGTGACCAGAGCGATAGAAAAATCGTCAACAAATATATATATGACAAAGTGCGTCTTTCTCATCCCCCCCGTATCGTTCGCAAGTTCTCTAGTCGAGCGGTATGACATCAGCCTACTTACCAATTATAGTGTAACATCTGAGTAATTGCGAGTAATTAGGAATGATCAAGAGGCAAACGTTTAATTGGAATTGGCCGATAAAAGAATTAGTGGCTGCTGCTATAATACACAGACTTGTGTCATGTCGTGTATATCGAGGCATAGACTCGATATATATATATATATATTACATATAGTGCTTTTATTCCTGCCATCCATCCGACTCCATCGGCTCTTCTCACTCATCCCCCTAATTTCTCAGCTCGAAGGACTCGATTTTCTATATTCATCCAAACATTAGGACGTTACAATTAAATTGCATCTTTACGATCCTCTCGTGTCTCTGAGTAAAATATTTGGACAAATGAATTGCGCAAGAAAAAAAATTCCATATATTTTTTTTATCGTGGCCCAAAAGCATCAAAAATGGGGATGGATCAGTGAAATAATAAAAATCTTGCGCGTCATACGATCTTTCGGATGACGAAGTATTAAAATGAATACACACACACACACACATTTATCCTTATATTTATATGCAGTATGCTAGTTATTTCGCGTAGAAAACAGCTCGACGCTCGACTAGATATATAAAGGAAGTGCAGCCTCATAATGCGGTTTTAATTATTCTATTTGTCTCGCAGTGCCGACGAAACGACTGTGTATATATTGTGGGAGGGGGGAGAGGGCAAAGTGTTTTATTGTCAAGAGTTCCATATACAGCAGAAACATAATTCAAGCATTCTACTCTGGCCCCTCACCTTCCTCGACCATTATATACGATTTTTTTTCTCTCTCCCTCTCTCTCTCTCTCTCTCTCTCTCTCTCTCTCTCTCTCTCTCTCTCTTCTCCCTCTCTCTCTCTCTCTCTCTCTCTCTCTCTTTCTCCCTCTCTCTCTCTCTCTCCCTCTCTCTCTCTCTCCCTCTCTCCCTCTCTCTCTCTCTCTCTCCCTCTCTCTCTCTCTCTCTCTCTCTCTCTCTCTCTCTCTCTCTCTCTGCCTCTCTCTCT
>CAVLGY010000089.1:0-15433 GCA_963669185.1 Dyspetes luteomarginatus | reverse complement strand
ATTCCACTCTCGTTGGCTTTTCCCTCCCTTTTCTCTCCAATGCTGGAATATTTTTCCCCGGTGGTTAAATTAACGCAACACAAACGGAACGTTGCCATGAGAGCAATCCGCACGAGAGTAAATGAGAAAACGTTGAAGAACGAGCAGTATGATTTTGATAAAAAAATGAAAAAAAAATAAAAAGAGTTGATAAATGTGCAAAATGGAAGACATTTTGCAAATTTTATTTTGTGCTATATATATATGTTTTGTTATGATTTTTTCAGAGGTGATTGACAAAATTATTTATTGATACTTTGCTTCGCGAATATGTTTTGTTTGTCGACATATATGTATGAGAGTATTATTTACTCGCTCGTTTCACCCTCCAGCAACCCTCGTATCGATCTTCGTTTGAACATTATGAAAATGCATCGCATTTTTAATCGGCTATTTTCATTCTCATGTGGGAGACAAATGTCGTGTGTACGTATATCGATAAATCGTGTAAATATTTGACTCGTATATTAATTAATTAATATGAGATTGGCACCATAAACACACTCGGAAATTTCGAGAAACGTGAGAGCAAAACTGGCTGATGAATCAATATAATTATAATACCAATATGATCATATTGTATATATATATGTACATATACCGGAAATTTGTCTGATCATCTGCTTTCTCGATTCTTGTTTGCGTTACTCAAAACAGGCCTCGGCTGTCCATTACACATATATATATATATATATATATAATATCCTGTTGATTACTCTATATATATATAGAGAGAGAGAGAGTAATCAACAGGATATTTTTCATCAATCTTATTTCGAGTAAGCTCATTACGATTATTTTATCCGTCGTGGAAATTAAGTATATAATCAAAGATATATATATTTTATATATCCTGATTTGTAATGGCAAAAAATTCAATATCTAATGTATATGTATTTCGGTTAGATATTAAATATATTATCTGATTTATTTTAGTCCTGGATATGTCACTAATATAATTTAGGATATATCCGGGATATGCAAGTTTTTATCGAAAAAAAATATATATATACATATATATATGTATATATATATTTTATATATCCGTAGATTCACTACATATCTTTGATAAATATTCTGAAATGTTATCTTTTTTTTTTTTTTTGCTGCACAGGAATATTTACTGAGTGGGTGATAATATCTTGGGGTAGGGGGGTGGGGGGTGGTTTTAAAAATCTTTCCTCGGCATTTCACGAGAGTAGGTACTACTTTATAAGTATGGCACACTAGTATTCAGCGCCAAAGTGATAAAGATGGAAAGTGGCTCTCCACCCTACGATCATTTGCATGTTTATTTCGCTTTCTTAATTCCACAGCTGGGCTCTCTCTTCGAGAATAGAGAATTCCCAAAGAAGAGAGAAAGAGAGAGAGCGATGGAGAAAGAGAGAGAGAGAGAGTGGGAGAAGCAGAGAGAGAGAGAGAGAGAAAGAGAGAGGGAGAGAGAGAGATTGTCCTTGGACGTGGAAGGCGGCTGACTCGACAAGGGTTTGCACTACTTATACGCTCGAAATAAGCCAGCCTGCTCGCTATACCCTGCTACGTATACAGAGAATGGAGAGAGAAAATTCTTTTCGAAGGGGTTGAAAAGTTGTGGCACCAAGTCTGAATATTTCTACAACGTACATTCCTATTTGAGACTTTACTCTCATCGCAAGCTTTTCTTTAAACATCCGAGTTCAACTTTTTTTCTTTCTCTCTCTGACTCTCTCGCTCTATATCGATTATTCTCACGAGTATTTTTCTGGAGGACGTTATTTTTTTTTTTTTTTTCAATATTAAGAGTCTCAATAGCGAGGCGTGACACGACTGACCAATCCTTAATATATCGAGAGAAGCGATAAAATTATTCACAAACAATTTTTAATATTTGATGAAATAAATGAAAAGAGAAAAAATGTCAAGAATCGAGTCAAACATTTTCATATGTGAAAATGAATAAATTTTTTGTAAAATATTGTAAAAGTCAAGAGGTATGAAAAAAATGTTTGAGCTTTGATTTTTGGTTCGAGTTTGGTTTATTGGTCGTAAAATATTAAGTGCACCCTCGCATCTGCCTGAACGGATATGAAACATTTGGGCAGATCCTAAAAATTTATTCCTTACCCTGTGGTCTCTTAAGCACGGTAATACGTTTACCGGACGAAGGGGGAGGCGGAAGGAACTTTTAGAATATACAACATACACCGGGTGTTGGTAAAGGGAAAGATAAAAAATGGTGGCCGTTCGTGAAATTAGTCCAACGAAGGGCAAAGCCCTAAAATAAAAATTCTCAGCTCTACATATATATATATATATATATATATATATTTTTTGCATTATGAAACAAATGTATACTTTGCATAAAACTAACCCCTGCCGATACTGGAACTTGTGTACTTATTAAATTTTCAATATAAACATTTTTTTTCTTTTTTTTTTTTCGCTTCTTTTACTTTTTAATGAAATTTTCAACACGATATGAGCTTTGATGAAATTTTATTTATGAGATAGAAAAAATAAAATGAAAAAATATTGAATTTACCTGATATACCATCGTAAGTCCACCATTCGTCCCAGCTGGCTTGGGATTCTGCAAGTAGAAAAAATTACAAAAAAATTAGTTTTGCCTTATATTGGATAATCGAGAGCAGAGGTGAGCCACACGTGTATATATATATATATATATGTACATATATATATTTGGAATAGTTCGAATGGACATATGGAGGAAAGAGAGAGAGAGAGAGAGAGACTCGCGCGATCTCAGCGAGTCAGAAATTCCTGCGGGGTGCGAGCCACCCCTATAACGCACTAACAGGGGTGAATCTTCGTCCCGATGAGATGCGAAATGGCGACGTATGGATTTCTCGGCCCACATGACACGGTATTTCGATACATACTTGGTGGCATAGCCAATGAATGCAGTCCAAGATTCCTGGGTTGGTGGGTGGAGGGTGGAAGGGGCGGGGGAGGGAGCTCGACGAGATATATAAGAATCCAAAATACACCCCCGAGGTTATACGCGATATATATCGAGAGGGGCAAAAGAGAAAAAAAAATATATAAAGACTGTCTAGTTGGGTCAAAAGTTCGAATAGTTCCATTTACGATTTTATAAAATGGCCACACATTTTCCGATACCAACCAGCGGATATTACACGATTCTCTATACGTATTATAAAAGTTTCCACGCCGATAATAATGACGTCACACATATTAGACAAAAGTATAAAATTATTGTAATAATTCAGGATTCTGGTATAATTAAAAAAATCTAATCACATCTTCGATATCAATTCCATTAGGTGTTGTATTAATTTAATTATAAAAATTGAACTCGTTTCGAGCCAGATGGGAGGGTTTTATGACCTGTGTGTACTTTCGAGCTTCTATATATATATATATATATGTCTTCACACCCCGTCGAGTGTCGGTTGTCTGTTATGTATATATTTGTATCTCGTGACTTGCCCCGTTCGCGAGGGACCGGCTTACCCAGGTCGACTAAACACGAACTCTCGACCTCACACACACGAAAGACAGAGAGAGAGAGAGAGAGAAACGTTTAACAGAAATGGTAATTAAAACCTGCAAAAAATGGTCATTGAAATTCAGTTGGTAATTTATAGTTAAAATTAAAAAATTTACATCGCGGTAAAATATAATGTTTGTTTTTTTTTTTTCATTTCACTTATTGCATTTTATTGTGAAATAAAAAAGTAAATGATAATTGTTAAAAAATTGAAAAAAATATCTAAAATGATTTTTTAATTGCAGGTAACAAAAAAAAAAGAAAAATTATTGTGGTATTGTGGTGCGGTAAAATATAATGTTTGTTTTTTTTTTTTCATTTCACTTATTGCATTTTATTGTGAAATAATAAAGTAAATGATAATTGTTAAAAAATTGAAAAAAATATCTAAAATGATTTTTTAATTGCAGGTAACAAAAAAAAAAGAAAAATTATTGTGGTATTGTGGTGCGGTAAAATATAATGTTTGTTTTTTTTTTTTTCATTTCACTTATTGCATTTTATTGTGAAATAAAAAAGTAAATGATAATTGTTAAAAAATTGAAAAAAATATCTAAAATGATTTTTTAATTGCAGGTAAGAAAAAAAAAAGAAAATTTATTGTGGTATTGTGGTGCGGTAAAATATAATGTTTGTTTTTTTTTTTTTCATTTCACTTATTGCATTTTATTGTGAAATAATAAAGTAAATGATAATTGTTAAAAAATTGAAAAAAAATATCTAAAATGATTTTTTAATTGCAGGTAAGAAAAAAAAAGAAAATTTATTGTGGTATTGTGGTGCGGTAAAATATAATGTTTGTTTTTTTTTTTTTCATTTCACTTATTGCATTTTATTGTGAAATAATAAAGTAAATGATAATTGTTAAAAAAATTGAAACAAATATCTAAAATGATTTTTTAATTGCAGGTAAGAAAAAAAAAAGAAAATTTATTGTGGTATTGTGGTGCGGTAAAATATAATGTTTGTTTTTTTTTTTTTTCATTTCACTTATTGCATTTTATAGTGATATAAAAAAGTAAATGATAATTGTTAAAAAATTGAAAAAACTATCTAAAATGATTTTTTAATTGCAGGTAAGAAAAAAAAAAGAAAATTTATTGTGGTATTGTGGTGCGGTAAAATATAATGTTTGTTTTTTTTTTTTTCATTTCACTTATTGCATTTTATTGTGAAATAATAAAGTAAATGATAATTGTTAAAAAATTGAAAAAAAATATCTAAAATGATTTTTTAATTGCAGGTAAGAAAAAAAAAGAAAATTTATTGTGGTATTGTGGTGCGGTAAAATATAATGTTTGTTTTTTTTTTTTTTCATTTCACTTATTGCATTTTATTGTGAAATAATAAAGTAAATGATAATTGTTAAAAAAATTGAAACAAATATCTAAAATGATTTTTTAATTGCAGGTAAGAAAAAAAAAAGAAAATTTATTGTGGTATTGTGGTGCGGTAAAATATAATGTTTGTTTTTTTTTTTTTTCATTTCACTTATTGCATTTTATAGTGATATAAAAAAGTAAATGATAATTGTTAAAAAATTGAAAAAACTATCTAAAATGATTTTTTAATTGCAGGTAAGAAAAAAAAAAGAAAAATTATTGTCGAATTTTCAAGAATTTTCAGCCTGTATAAAGAAGACTAGGATCGATTTGGAGAGGGTGGTGGTCGATTGGCTGCACTGGCTAAAACAACCCTTACGACTGTCCCGTAACGTGTGGGATCGACGTTCCGGCACGTCGGACATTCCATTTTGGTCTGTGGCTCACCCATGTTGGATCCACGCGAGTTCTCTTTCGATCCTATATATATATATATGTATATATATAGGATATAGTATGTATATATGTATATATATATATACATGATTCTGGAACAATTCTACTTATACGATATATATGTATACACGTATACAGACTATCATGTCTCACGATTCTCACACTCGTACTATTTCTGTCTCGATAACTAGCATATATATATACATATGTATATATACCAAGAGGACAACCCTTGGGCAAACCAACTAATTGCGTCAAATTGGAAAACTTTCAAAAAGCCATTCTCGCTCCCTATCTACAATTTTCGTTTCCATGTCTGACCCAACACGTATACGATCGTCCTTGACTACTTGACCTCTCTGTATCTCTCTCTCTCTCTCCCTCTCTCCTTCTCGCAATATTTTTTCACTTAATTTCCGCGTGATTCTCTCAATCATTATTTTTTTCCACATCGGATCGAAAAAATCCTTCATCATAATCATTATTTTATTACTTTGGGGTGGTTTATTATTATTTTTGTTTGTTTTTTTAATAGGGTAGGAGAGAAATCGACGTCAAGGTTTCTCGTTCTCTGTTGATTTATTTACAGTGAACGCCGCGAGGAAGGGACGAAGGGGAGAGAAATAATTAATGGAGAAAGGAAGGGAGAAAAAGAGAGAGAGAGGGAGGGGGATGAAAAAAAAAATCCAAATGTGTATACGTGTCTTATAAATGGAGAATTTTGCGAAAATGGGGCGATCAGGAGATTTCATAGAATCGCAGGGAGTCTCGACGAGGCAAAACAAGACTTCTGGCAATGGCGATTGCTCGAAAAATTTGCGCCCTCCTTACCCTCTTTAAAGAATTCTTACTGCCACACTCTGTGGCTGCTTCTGGCAGCTCAAAGTGGTGAAAAAAAAAAAAAAAAAAAAGGGAAAAGCACACTGCGTGCGTACAGGCTACACGTAGAGGGTGGCATGCAACCCCTTCCCAGCTCTGTGCCGCACGTTCTCTCGTTTCTTTAATTTTTTTTTTTTTTTTTTTTACTCCCACCTCACATCCCTCGAACTCATCCTGGATAGTTCCGAGTATGTGGCCTCTTTCACCCATCACGGCTGACCTGTTTTTCTCGTACTACTTTCTGGCCCCGAGTATACATATATATATATATATATATAGTTACGAAAAAGAGACAAGCAGCATGGAAAGAAGTCTCGTTTTTTCTCACTTTCCTCATTCTCGTTATACTCCATCGTAATCCTCTTTTACAAAATATACCAACTTTTTTCCGCAGTAGAAATATTTTTACTTTCAAATATTTTCATAAACAATTGCAAAAAAATTTCATCGAAATTTCTCATGCGAGCTAATTATTCTGGTACGTTTCACAATTTGGAAAAAAAAATAAAAATATAAAGAGAAATAATAACTTTTCTTTATTTCATTTTGTTTTCTTCTTACGGAAAATAAAAGTATATAAAAATCTTGAAAAAAATATTCGTTAATTTCTGGCACTGGGAAATTCTTCGATACTCGTCACGCACCCCAGTCAGAGGCAATTATATATTTTTTTTAACCTCATTGTGCTTGTATACGTTTCTCGATCGCTTTCCGAGAATTCAAATTATGTTTGGGTATATATATATATATATATATATATATATATATATATGTGTGTGTGTGTGTGTGTTTTTAGGAGGCACGAGGGGTGGAAAATATAAGGGTTAGCATATTCGCTTTTTTTGAGCTCGGCTGCTGGTCTTTTAATGTTCTTAGGGTTGGGGTGGTTCACGTCGATTGTCGTCAGAGAGCTCGGGCCCAGTTTTACCGGCGAGACTTTAAGTGGCTGGACTGGCCAGCTCACAATCAGCCCCTCTCTCTCTCTCTCACTCTCTCGGTTTCTTTTTCTTCAAAACTTAAAATATTCATTTATGCACGAGCGGCATCGTGGCCGGTACTCTGTAGGACGAATATATATAGAAGCTTCGAGAGAATAAAAATCAGTTAGCCATAGCGTTGGCCAGACGAGTCTTTTTCGTCGAGAATGACAAGAGGGAGGTTCTCTATGCATATACGTAGATAGAAATAATGAAAAGAGAACCAAGTCTCTCCTCGTGATTAAAAACTGAATTTTTAACGTACGTTTTCTCTTCTTTATGGAAATTTCAATAAAATAGTGATATATATATATATATATATATATATATATCACTATATACACATATATACATATATATATTATTGTTATGTATAAAGTTGGGAAATATACATATACACGAACGCATAAAAGCGATACTCTCGGGCCTCGGCAAATCCAGAGATTTTCCAGTCGATCGGACGAGAGAGACGCCAGAGTGCGTTTTGTCCAAAATGCTCAGTGAGCAAAAAACGGATGAGCGAGAGAGATACTAATGTGGCATTTATCGGAATACGGAGAGAGAAAGAAGAGAGAGAGAAAGAGAGAGAGAAAGAAGAGAGAGAGAAAGAGAGAGAGAAAGAGGGAGAGAGAAGAGAGAGAGGGAGGGGGAGAAAGGAGGGGGTTGTAACGAGTAACAAGAGATAATGCTGCTCACGTTACAACGAGGTCCATTATTCCATATCTCGTAATCGTTGTGACGGTATTGAGATAAAGGGAGTATCGATTATCGTCCTCTCTCTCTTTGGCATTCTTGCGGCAATTTCACCAAACAATAAAAACTAGAAAAAAAAATTAAGGGTGGAAAAAGATATGAGGGAGGGAGGGAGGGGGGTGAAGGGTGTAAAAAAAAATAAAACAATGTTATCGAGGCTGTAAAGGTACCTTGACGTTTTTGTTTCAATTCTAAAATCTAATCGGACATTTTGTAAAATGTATGTGCGAAATGGACCCCGAAAAAATTGCAACATTTCCTGCTGTGGTTTCAAGATGAACTCTATACTTATCCAGTTATAACACAGAGATAGATCAGTAGTTGGAATAAAAAGAGTAAAAGCAGAAAAAAATGTTTACTCGAATTTTCTCCCTAATATTCAGCCCCTCAGTGTCTGATAAAACTACCCCTGTGCACTATTTAGCATTCCGGCAACCATTTGATTAAATGCTCACGATTATAGCTCTAGCGTGAATTTTTATCTTCAACCCCATGAAAATTTAGTCCACTTTTTGTGGACTAAAAAAAAAGCGTTGATGGTCATGCAATTTTTCTCGTACCTGGAAATAAGCTTGCAGGAATTGTTTTTTTTTTTGTTTTCCCCTTTGCTGCTAATTATCTTTTGTGTGTGTGTGTGTGCGCGCGTTATGGAAAATGGTTGAGATGGGTGCGTGTGGATAATATGGGAAAGGAAAAAGAGAAAAAAAAAAAATTGAGATTACAGGTCGAGATTGTTGCGGGGAGGAATAATCGATCGTGCCAATGGTCGTATGAGTAATAACTGAAAAAAAAAATGGAACAGAAAGAACGAGAGTTGGCTGCAAATAAACAAAAAAATATATAAATAAAAAAATAAAAAAATTTTATCCTCAAATTATTGATCTGATTAGGAGAATCGATACGTGATTAAGCTTCTTTCTATGTCTCACTATTATTCGTCTCTGCCATATATATATACTCTCATGATTTTTTTTCACCCCTTGCTGCTGCTACCCCCTCGATATTTGTGAGCTTTTTTTTTTTTCATAAAAACATCGACGTATCTCGAGCGAATTGAGGCAAGAAATAAAAATTTAATTACATTTTTTTTTTCATATTAAGCAAAATTTTGAGGGTTGAAATGAATAATCGGCAATATAAGAAGAAGAGGAAGAAGAAGAAGAAGAAGCAAGAATAAAAATGTGATTTCCTTGTTTCGAAGAATCAGAAGAAAGAAAAAAAAGCTTCTCAGTGCCCGGGGGAGACTTTACCGAGCGTTTTGAGGGAGGGGGTTGGTTTTAGACAGTCTCACACAGACCAATAAAACGTGGGGGTATGAGTAGCCGAAGGGAACCTTAAAATTAAAGGGACCGAGAGCGTGCGAAAGAAAGAGAAAAGGACAAAGAGACAAAGAGACAAAGAGAAAGAGAGAGAAAGAGAGAGATGGATGACCAAAGTGGTCGGCGGTAAACGAGTTCTCTTACCCTCGAGTCCAAGCTGCCCTCTCTAGAGGAAAAAAACAAACAAACGGCAGAGAGGGAAGGAGGGAGAGGAAGGAGAAAATAGGAGATTGTTGGTGAGACTGAGAGGATGAGGGACGCGAAACGAGTGGCCAAATGTAATTTAAAGAAAGAACGAACTTGGTACCAGCCACTTCTCCGAGCTGCCTCTGGTTTGCACCCTTCTTTTGGTCTCGAACCTCAGGCACCTATATATATATACACATACATATATATATATATATATACATATATATATATACATAATACCCTCTTGAGTGGACCATGAGGGACCAGGGAGCAGCACCCAGAGCAGAGAGGCTGCCCCCGCACAAGTATAGCCTTTGGGCCTCGGGCAACGACCAGAAAAGAAGGCGAGAAAAATACGAAGGTAAAAAGAAAGAAAGAGTTTACGATTCAACCCGCATAGACAACCCCTAGGTGGAAGATATATACAGTAAAAAAAAAAAAAAAAAAAAAAAAAAAAAGAAGAAAAAAAAAATCGCTTCTTTCTTCCCTTCTTCACTCTCTCTCTTATTTGACTTTCTCGTCATTCCGCCAGAGATCTGTTCGTGGACTCTCGAGACCTTTCTATTGGACTGCCCGAGAGAAAACTGTCTAAAAGACCTCGGGGAATATCAGCACAGGGTGTTCATCGAGCTTATTTCCTCCACTTGAAACCGAAGGTGCAGATTTTTTTTCCATATGAGCCCAGAACGCGTGGAATTGAATAAAAAAAAATGGCGTCGTTTGTTTTTTGTTTTTTTTTTCCCCCTCCGACGATTCAAAGTGTCCAACGAGCTGTGGAAAAAAAAAGCTCTCTCGTCATCAACTCGACCGAACATAAACACTTGCTGGGTGGTAGTATCGACTCGGTTCACCACCCCTGTAGCTTTCCCTCTCTCTCTCTCTCTCTCTCTCTCTCTCTCTCTCTCTCTCTCTCTCTCTCCGCGATCACAATTGCAGCGTGGGAATAAACAAAACTATAAAGTCCCGTCAGGATTACTTTTTTTCCCGCAAGTTTTCCATTTTAATTCTTTCTCGTAACTCTGCTGGGGGTGTAAAAAAAAAAATATATATATATATATATGTAAACGAGGAAGCCTAAACGAGAAGCATTTACACGGGGATGTGTGCACGATAAATTCAACTGTGATCCGAGATTGAACCGTGAGAAAGAAATATACAGAGGGAGGAAATGTCACTGGAATTTTGAGGGAAAAATGGGAGAAAAGAGAGAGAGAGAGTCGTCACACTCGCCAGTAGCTTTTTATTTACCCCATTTCCTCTTTTGTTTACTCGAGGACTCCGGGGGCTTCTCGGCCAGGGGGGAGGGGGGGAACCACCCTCGGGAAGCTCTTTCAATCCCTCTCCACGTTTTGTCTCTCCTCGCAAGTCCCGGAGAAACTGCGAGAGCCAACAGAATTAGGGGATGATTGAGATCTCGAAAAGCGCTCGGGGAAAAGCTCTCTCTCTCTCTCTCCATCGAGAATGATGCTTGTAGGGGAAAGGAAGGACGCGAAAAACAATCCCACTATTAAGGAATTCGATTAACGGGCTTTTCTACCCTCTCCCTAATCAAAAGCTTTTTCCCAATGGGACTTTTGCGAGGGAAAAAAAAAAAAACCAAAAAATAAAATATATATATAATTATTTACTAATAATTTATTGCTTGTTTCACGATATCAATCGAATTTCCAATATTTACCCCCTCACAAAATAAAATAACATTCTTGAAAGCTTCAAATCAACTTGCAGGCATATGAGACCTAAGTGAATAATTAAATTTAATAAATGGCTCCTGATATTAAAGAATTTTAATTATATCGTAGCTTCAATTACTCGTAAAGCTAATGATAATTTAATTTAGCCATAAACATATAGAAAGAAAGGGATGATCGATAAATAAAAGATAAAGTTTTATTGGAAATTTTTGGTAAATTATTTTATATTGTGGGTAAAAAATCTTTTTTCTCGTTTTTCACCCTCTCGTGACTTTCTCAATCTCGACTCGGTATAATCCTTGTAGAAGTGGAGCCAACAGAGTGGATGAGACAGCAAAAGCTCGAGGGTAGAAAGAGGGTGCGAAATGTACACCAACGGACACGTGTAACCAACTAATTAAACTCGGCGTTGACCCCCTCACAGACATGAAGATAGCAGGGAGGAGGAGATGGATATATTATGAAACGGTGGTAGGGGTAGTTTTCACTTCCGGTTGAGAAAATAATATACCTGGGCAAAACTATTTGGCGGATTTATTTATACAGGATATTAATCGAGTATATATACAACAAGCTCGTCTTACTGACAACATTAAAGTGTTAATAAGCAGCAAAAAAAAAAAAACAATAACAACAACAAACAAAAAAAGCTCATTATAGTCTATCCGAATTTTTGAATGTTAAGATTTGTCAGCCAAACACCCCCAACAAGGATAGAAGTGCAGAGAGATGTTAATACTCAATGACAACTTCGGGTATAACGAGCAATGGCGTGTATTATCCTCCCCTCATCCACCACCAACTATTGCATTACTACAAGTATATGTACATCTCTCATGTCAAGTACGTTTCTGTATGTTCAGCCGCTAGACGAGAGAGACTACGTTATATATATATATATATATATATTTATACGTATTCGATTATTTATATATATATATATATATATATATATATATATATATATATATATATATAGGGCGTAGGGATGCGCATGCAAAGCTCTCTCGTATCGCATCGGATTTACCAACGCGTGCGTCTCCGAGGAAACTCCACAGTGGCAGGGCATAGATGAACAGAGAACGGAATAAACTTGAGAGTATGTACACGTCGTCGGTTATTCGGCTTGCTCGAGCGACTCGACAGCTCATTCGTGCATACTTTTTGTTACACTAGTTACAGAGATAGAGAGAGAGAGACAGAGAGAGAGAGTGAGAGAGAGAGAGAGAGAGAGAGAGGGAGAGAGAGAGAGAGAGAATGGCATTGACGAGAAAACAAATTTGGTTCATCCATTAAATCCATTTACTAGTCACTTTTATTAACATTTTGGTAAAAAAAATGAAAAAAAATTTAAAAAATAAAAAACCAACCCCTAAAAAAAAAAAAAAAAAATTGAGAACTCTATACACATATTTATATTAAGAAAAGTCTCTTTTACGTGAATGATTAAAGTCATCGTTAAAATAAACATTGACGTGTGGGCAGAAATTTGACCGAAAGCAACATATATGCGATGATGAATTATTGCGTCTCGCGTTATGTCCATCAAAAGACTCAACGACTCCGCGTTTGCCTAACGCAATAGCTGGGAGGTCCCAAACGATTTCTTCAATTAGGGCTTAATCAAGCTCTCAACAGGAGCCTTCTGGATGACGTGACCAGTGAGAGCCATGGCGTGCCACGCGATATATACACACGCACACACACGCGTATAACAAATAGGGGTTAAATACACGAACGAGGGAAGGAGAGAGGGAGGGAGAGAGAGAGAGAGAGAGAACCATATAGCGCAGCATCATCACATCACCCTGGGATAGGAGAGAGGATTCAGTGTATATATATATATATATATATAGAAGGGAGAGTGAGATGACCCAACGGTTAACTTAGTTCGGGTTACCGGTGATTCGATTTACCTCCGGGAACTACTATGTGCCATGCTCCCTCTCACTGGACAGCCCCGATCTCATCCTTCTACAGTTTGGTCATCATCATCTCTCTCTCTCTCTCTCTCTCTCTCTCTCCCCTTCTATATGTATATATACTTATATATATATATATATATATATATATATATATATATATATATATATACATATATATATATACATACATTCATACACATATATATATATATATATATATATATATATATATATATATATATAGACTGGTGGCGACCAGAAGCTCGAGGGGTAAGTGCATAGTGGCGAGTTAGCCTCGGGACAGCAATATGTAATCCACTTTAGAGGGGTACTCTGTTCTTGCTTCTCTCTCCGGCTATTGAAGTCAGGGGGTTGCAAAATTTCAAACCGGAAGTGGGGGCATCTATCGTATCTGTTGAACAGAGTATTTTGCGCCAAGCAGAGGACGAGTATAGAATATGGGGGAGGATCAAGTGCAGGAGCTGTTCTCGTTTTAGGAAAACGATGAGTCTCTTACATTTTGGAGTCTCTGCAGGTTAATCAAAATAGTCGGCAAAGGTTTATATGGGCTTCTCGTTGATCCCGATAAATGTGCAAGTTATAGAAAGATGGAGAATCAGACTCTGCATATATATATATATATATATATATATATATATATATCTTGCACATTTAACGATATATATATATATATATATATATATATATGCAGGGTCTGATTCTCCATCTTTCTATAACTATATATATATATTGCTTATATGGTGATGGCACTGGTGGTCGCTGGTCAATTGATGTCCGGTAATAGTTTGGTCGCAAGCTCGGTGTGATCGAGGCTGACCACAAGCAGAGCCCCCTCCCCCCCACCCACCCACTCTGCCCTGATGGTCTCACCGTGCATATATATATATATATATATATATATATATATATATATATATATATATATATATATATATAGTATAAACGCGAGAGAGCGAAGCGTCGCCATCGATGAATGGGGAAAACTCGAGGGTGACCACCGAGCGTAATAAGGACCGAACGGACTTGTATATAGGATACACAGTATATACTGAGAGAGAATGAGAGAGAAATTTCTCTTCCCTCTCTATATTTGCTGTTACTACCCCTACTGTGTGTCTACTTATGTGTGCGTGTATCTATGTATATATATACATATGTATGTATGTATGTATGTATATATGTATGTATGTATGTGTGTGTATATATATATATATATATATATATATGTATATATATATATGTATGTATGTATGTACTACATCCGAGTGCTAACGAATTCTTGCCTCTCTGATCACAATGTGCTTGTAACGAGCCGCGTATTGAATCATTTCTCTCTCTCTCTCTGTCACTCTCTCTGTCTCTCTGTCACTCTTTCTTTCTCTCTCTCTCTCTCTCTCTCTCTCTCTCTCTCTCTCTCTCTCTCTCTCTCTCTCTCACACACACACACACCCCCTCCCCTCCCCTCCCTCTCTCTATCACTGTACATACAAACCCAGAAACTCTCTCATTTGAGCATTCATGCCACTTCAATTCTCTAGCATAACGTCCCGTCGTGTGTCTCTGGCATAGCCCATAGCGCAGCGAATCTCCACCGAACAAGGGAGAATCGTTATTGCGGCCAACACACGATCGTTTCTCTCCGACCATATATATATATATATATATATATGGTGATGTGCTCCCATGTCCATACTGTATTTGGGCCGTGTCACGAGAGATGAACATGTTGACAAAACAATATATATATATATATATATATATATATATATATATATATATATATATATATATACAGAATGGAAGGAAAAAAAAAATGACCATGCATATGAGAGAGTGAATTGAGTATAATTTGTCAAGCTCTTATTATGCCTCTGCTGAGCGTCGTTCCTTTTACTCTTTTTAATTAATTTAAAAAAGAGTAAGTAAGTGACAGTAAAATGTGACGTAAGGGAAAAAGACGCACCCTAAAAGTTGCCGTGACAAAAAAAAAAAAAAAAGAAAAAAAAAGAAACAGAGGACTGTGAATGACGAAAAAAAGCTCTCGAGTATTATATATATATATATATATATATAAATAATACTCGAGAGCTTTTTTCGTATATATATATATATATATATATACAATGGAATTCCGTTCGTTTAATTTTTTTCCATAAATCTCATTAGCGTCTCGATCATAATTACCACGATATTAGTTGTTGACAAATTTCGAGGTTTCAAGTCGTTGACTCTACATGAGATAACTCGCACATGGAAATTTTCATTCCACTATTATTATTGTTTTTTTTTTTTTTTTTAATTGAGAGTTTAGAAAATATCGTGGAAAAATTTATAAACTGGAAACTTTT